>APFE031325495.1:0-103484 GCA_000404065.3 Pinus taeda | reverse complement strand
AATCCAAAGGCTACCTGGCCCGATTACAGACTCTGCCTGAAGAAATAGAATGTAAACACTTCCTGAATAGTAGATCTGATGATCAACAGCTCCGATACCATGTAGAAATTTTGAATGATAAACACATATTCAATGGAGATTATCTTGATCATGTACTATTGTGGAATACATACACAATACATAAGCTCCTCTACGTTGATCATCAATATAGCAGCATCAATAACAATAGACATCAAGAGCATGCACACATTAACATAGTATGTAACCCGGGGAAAGCTTACAGCTGAAAACCCCACACTATCTCTATATTAATGATTGAGAACATGTAACATTACAATAGTCAATACTTCTCACAAATATCTAGCACTATCTCCACCTGTTACACACAATACAACTCAGATTTGATCTCCAAATCTATTCCACTACTTGCCTGCCTCCACTGCTCAATACCTGCACAAGAATGGATGAGAATGGTTGAACCAAACTCGTATTTACCTCAAAAGAATCACTCACACTAGGAATCATGTGAGCAGAGGCTATAATCACTTGGTATTGGCCAATTCTCATTGGCATAACTCAATCCCGTTGATTGTGCAAATCCTCATGCACAACTATAGTCACAACTGATAGCAATCTGATCCTCTAACACTTGTCCCTGCTGAACTGAACATGCACTGACATGCAACTGAGTTAACTGATGTATTCTTTAGTTGCATTATGAGTTAATAATTAGTTTAATAACTCATCATTAGTCTATTTGCAGTTAGACTAATTACAACTAGTTTAACCAAGTCAAACTGAACACAACTCCATCAACTCCACAATCAACTCCACCAAACTCAACTGATTGAGTTCTAACTAAAGTCATGCATGCAACAAATCAACTGACCCACAAAGAAAAAATATTTCCTTCTGACAGCTGCATGTGCCACATCTGTATCTCAAACTGAAGTGCTCCAAGAGAATAAGATAAAGTTTATAGTCTAAATATTATTATAAGACAATAATATTTGACTTTTCTATTTTTGACAGCCGGTCTAAAAATAGACTTTTGATCACTCTTGTTGTGATCACTCCTGCTGTGATCACTCCTACTATGATCATCCCTGTTGTGGTCACTCTTGTTGTGATCATCCCTGCTGTGATTCAAAAATAGAACTTGCGCCATAATTTGCCTGCAGGCCCACTTAGTGAAGGCAACTCTTTTCACTAAGCTCCATCATCTTGTTGCAATCTCAACACAGGCTACTGAAGAACTCCTTAGATATTGTCATATGAAATGAGGTTCTAGAGTCCAAGTACCATTCACTTCTTCATACAATACTTTCCATGCATGAAATGAGGGTGAAATCCAATTCTAATTGTGATGCAAGAGAATCATCTCCTGCTCCTCTTGCAAGCTTCTTCCCAAATTTCTTATGTGGACACTTGGTTGCATAGTTTCCATATTCATGGCAATGAAAATATTTACTTTTTTCGAGGTCCTTCTTCTTACCCTAGTTCTCGCTAGATTCTATCTTGCCTTGGGCCTTCTTTCCCTTGTATTTCTTTCCCTTTCCCTCCAAGCCAATTTTTTCTTCCTCCTCATCTTTGGATGTGACACCATCTCTAGTGTTTCTTCTAATCTCCTTCTACACTGAATCAACCCAAATTCTCTCCCAATCTCATAGCTTGTCTCTTACATAAACTGAATCCCAATAGTCATGCTAGGATTTCAGAAGCCAAGGAGTGCTAAGCTCACTAGTTCTAATGATGGCACACTTTCTCCTACTCTTCCAAGTTCATCTCGAACATGAGTGAATTTAGATGGGTTTTATGGAACGGTCTCATTGTTTTGCATTTAAATTCTCATGATTTTATCTCTCAATGCCAATTTCCTAGCATCATTGCTGCTCTGGAAGAGATACGTGATAGTTTTCCATATTGCAAAAGGATTCTCCTTTCTGTGCAAGTTCGAAACCACATGATCTCTAACACCCTCCAGAATAATCCTCCTGGCCTTTGTTGTGTCTTTCTTCCACTAAGCAAGTGCTTGCGCATTTAATGTTGTTGGTTTTGGAATATCAGTTTTTGTATATTCCCATACTCCATTATCATCCATCAAAACTTCCATCTCATCTTTCCAGGCACAAAAAAATTGAGATTCCCTCCAATGCATACTCCAACCTCAATCCGTTGAAAGACATTTTTCCTACACTAAAGAGAACCTGCACCAAAAAACTCTACAAATCGAAATTTCTCTGAGAGAATGTTAGAGTCCCACCCTAACCCCCTTATTTATGTAATAGGATCGAGTCATAGTTATAGTTAAGTAAAGAGTCAATAAAGCCCATATTAATAATTGTAAGTGGTTAACCTACATTTAATGAAGGGACCACAGTTAGTTGCAAATGGGCCATGGTATTAGATAGATGGTATTCATAAGAACCATGGTATTGCATGTATGAATCCTATATAAAGGATAGAGACTACCCTCGAGGAGCATGGTGTCTTATTTTGTATTGAGCTCTACTCTATTGGAGGTTGCCCCCTCGAAGAGGCAAGTGAACATTGCTTTTTGAATAATAAAATACTTGTTGTTATTTCTCATTGTTCTATGCTATGGGTATATTTCTTCGCATCTTTGGTATTTTGGTATCATCTTGCAGGTTAAGAGCATAATAGAGAAGATATGGAACAAGGTTTCTATGTAGTCTTCCTAGGCTCTAATACCATGTAAAAATTGCAAGAATTTTGCTACTGCTTATGAAATCGAATGGTAATCAAAAGACAAAAAGTTCTTCTACTATTCTGCGGAAAGAAAAACACACAATAGAAACACATGCAATAACATACAACCATCAAAACACAAGGAACACAATTATTTTACAGGGGAACCCAATTGGGAAAAACCCCTTCGCTAATTTGCATTAATTCATATGAGAATATGGATCATTTACAATGTCTTGCTTCAATCCTTAAGCATGCCCTGCACTACAATTCTGATCTCCTGGTTTGACCAACATTAATTCAATTCAAGCCTCGACCTTACTCCTATTTCCATGTGAAATACTTGAGGAAATTAGCTCCTAAATAATAGGGAAATTCCCTATTTCCTTGTGCAATTTCTAGAGGAATTGACCATCTTCTCAATGCAAAATTTTGTACACTCAACTAGTATACAATTGATAATCACAATGTGCCTTTTCCTCCACTCCAACTAGAAAATTCGAATTCCATGCATGACTGGGTTTATTTTTAATAAATTAATCAGTTCACTGAGAGACCAGTGAGTTAACAATTGTTATAACTACTCAATTGAACTCCTACTTACTCCACTAAAGACTAGAGCTCAACTAATTGAGTTTAACTAACAATAACTCCACTAGATTGCTAAATTTTACCAATCAACCCATGCACAACTCTACTTCTAGCCTATAACTTGAATTTACTAACTTAACTAGGAGACAAATCCATGTCACTCCAACTAATTGCAATCCAAGTCATCCTGTTGATGTAGAAAATCAAATTTCTCCATTTGACTAAGGCACAAGTCAAATGAAGACTTTTCTTGTTATATTTTAACAAGTTGTATAGTTTTTTCTCCTTTAAACAAACTATCAACACATTCTAATCTAATCCAATATTTTATGTTCCCCTTAACCCCCCTTTTTATTAATTATAATTCATTCTCCTTAAAATTTTAATTCTTCATTAATCTAATATAATCCTAATTAAATACTATATTTGTATACCATAATTCTTTAGTTATAATTTTATAATAATTTAATCTAATTCTAGGGGAGGCAAGAGCAGGAGGGGTGATTTATTGATCCAGGTGGATATTGGTGGCCACCCGCTAATTCCACTTGGATCCCCACCAATGCTTCTTTTAGTTTTTCAGTTTCCTTAATTATAGCACAGTTTACTATTTTTAGCAGTTTTCAGGTCCTAAACTTTCGGAGACATTTTGAGGCCCTAAACAACTTTTTTGGGAAATCTACTGCCAGTGATTTTTTGACTAAAATTGTTTTTCCCATCGTAGTCCTAGGAGAGATCTTTCCAACGGACTATCATGCGCGTCAAACGGAGATAATATGACCAATTCGCGACCCCGGGAAGTTGGCTATCCAACTCACCCCAACGAGGCCCACAAACTCTTGGTGTTACATCTCCTCGGGTTAGGTTTTGGCTGTTTAGGGTTTTCTCTTATTGTTCAATAATAAAAAGGCCCTTGAGCCTCATTGTAAGATAGTTCAGAGGCATGTAGCCACCACATCTCTTCTCAGAGATAAGCTACCATCGCCCTAGCTAGTTTATTTCCATTTCTGTTTGTAAGCATATTTCAGTATTTTACAGTAATGAAATGAAGTATTATTTCCGCTGCATATCTATCTTTATGGTTATCTATGTATTGTATTATGTTCCTGTTTAAATCTAGATCAGTGGTATCAGAGAGCTCTGTTTTTCTTCTCTGTTTTTCTTTGCATGTCCCCAACGAGGTCGGGATATAAGGAGTTAGGGCTTGAACTGGTTGAACCTTTGCAAGACCAGCCTCACAAATCCCGACGGCCTCCCATGGTGGATGAAAAGAAAGACGAGGGGGCAGAAGATCCCATCAAAATCTTGCTCAAAGAATCCCTCAAGTGACAAAGGAATGCGACGATGGACAACTTTGACCAAATCCTTCAGCGGCTACACAGGGGCAATGGATCGACTTCCAACAGCAACTCTGGAAACGCCACACCATTTAAGGTACAAGTTAATTTTGAAATCCCCATATTTGAGGGTCAGATAGACACAGATGCCGTCGATAAATGGTTAAATGTGTTAGAGGGTTATTTTTTTGTTCATGATTTTTCCAGTCGGGAAAATATTATTTTCGCTCTTCTCAAAGCAGCCCCCCACGTCAAGGATTGGTGGAAAAGCTACTGCGAGCATAAGGATGAAAGTACAAGCTCACTATTTTCAGTCGCACCAACTTGGAATTCATTCTGGGATGCCATCAAGGAGTAGTACTACCCTATCGGAAGCTATGAGGATCAATACATAAAGTGGACCACGTTGCAGTAAGGAAGGGACCAAGATGTACTAGAGTTTACCAATATTTTCCATACCCTTCGCACAAAGTTGGGTATCAAGGATACAGAGCAGCATTTGGTACTCAAATACCGTGGCTGCCTGCACAAGTACATCCAAGAAGAAATAGAATTCCTGAACATCTCCTCGCTTGGCAAGGCATACTGATATGCCGTCAAGGTCGAGCAAAAGTTTAAATAGAAGAAGCGAGACTTTGGGTCTACGAATCCGAAAACAAGGGAAAGGTGCCCCCAAACTGGAAAACAAAGGACAAAGCCAAGGCGGGGCGGCCCAAGACAACTCGCCAAAGCTGCAAGCAAAGAACAGTGCCGCGAAGCCAAAAAAGGACACAAGAAAGTGGTGTGAGTTCCATAAGAGCTCCACTCACAACACAAGTGAGTGTCGGGCCAAGCAGTCACTGGTGGCCAAGCTAAAGGGTTCAGAATCAGATGCATGTTCTGACTCTGTGTCAGAACCTGATAAGGGGAATGACAAAGGGAAGCAGATTATCGATGCGGAGCCCAACGCCACCGTTGCCACCACAAAGATCCAAAAGGAGGAACCTAAAGATCCGGAGGAGGAGGAGCATCTCTTCCACTCCCAGATGTGGGTAAAGGACTCCCCGCTACAGTTCATTGTCGACAACGGGAGCCAAAAGAACCTCATTTCGGCCGAGGTCATGAAGCGGTTGAGCTTACCGACCACAGCACATCCACAACCATACACCATTGGGTGGCTTCACCAAGGACGAGATCTTCGCATGAGCCAGCAGTGTCGCCTTCCGTACAACATCAAGCCCTTCACGGATGAGGTATTGTGTGACATTGCTCCCCTTGAAGTTTGTGATGTATTACTAGGACAACCATACTTGTGGAAGCGACATGCTGTGTATGAATCAAGGCCTCGTGTTGTTATTATTACATTGGGAAATAAGTTGTTTAGGATACCAGAGGTAGCACCACCTGCCGCCATCTCTTTGATTACTGCAAAACAATGCAGTAAGATCATTTCCAAACCAGGAAATTTGTTTTCCTGATGATACGCCCTCAAGAGAAGAAGAAGACAGTGGCCGCGGCCTCCAAACGGGGTCCCTCTGCACGGCAGCTACAGATGGACAAGATTGTGGAGGAGTATGAGGACATCTTCACCTCCCCGGCAGGGGTTCCTCTGCACTGTCAGGTCAAGCACTCCATTGATCTGACCCCAGGTGCGCCGCTACCCAATGGACCAATTTATCGGCGATCTGTTCTGGAGAAAAATGAAATCAGGAGGCAGATTCAGGAGCTCCTGGAGAAAGGTCACATCCGTCCGAGTTCTTCGCCCTGTGGGAGCCCAATAGTGTTGGTACAGAAGAAGGATGGTACGTGGAGACTCTGTATTGACTATCGGGCGCTGAACAAGATCACTGTCCATAATAGATACCCGATCCCGCGGATTGATGACCTCCTAGACCAACTAAAGGGGGCGAAATATTTCAGCAAGATCGATCTGAAGTCAGGATATCACCAGGTGCCGATCGAGCCCTCAGATGTGTGGAAGACTGCCTTCAAATCCAAGGAGGGCCTCTTCGAATGGTTGGTCATGCCTTTCGGATTGACGAATGCTCCTGCAACCTTTATGAGGCTAATGGATGACATCTTGCGGCCATTCACCAACTCCTTTGTAGTAGTATACTTGGATGACATTCTGATCTTCAGCCAGAGTTGGGAAGAGCACCTCCACCACATCCGACAGGTTCTCCAAACACTGCGGCAACACAAACTATGTGCCAATTTGGAGAAATGCACTTTTGGCATGACCCAGGTTCAATATCTGGGATACATTATTGATGAACAGGGGGTGCATGTGGATCCAGCCAAGATCCAAGTCATTCGGGATTGGCCATCTCCAACCACTCTGACAGAGCTCCGCAGCTTTCTAGGTCTTGCCAACTTCTACCGCAGGTTCGTGTTGGGGTTTCTCATATTTCGTGGCCCTTGAGTCAAGTCACCAAGGGCGGGGCGAAAGCAAAATTCTTTTGGTCTGAATCCCAACAGAAGGCATTCAGGGAGTTGAAGGATCGCCTCTGCACGACACCAGTGCTCGCGTTACCAGATTTACAACAACCATTTGATGTCGAGACAGATGCCTCTGACTATGCTGTTGGGGCAGTCCTTACTCAACATGGACATCCAGTGGCATATCACAGTGAAACACTTTCAGACACAGTCCGGAAGTACCCCACTTATGATAAGGAGATGTATTCCATTGTACAGGCCTGCCGACAATGGAAGCATTACATTTTGGGGAAGGAAACGGTCATCCACACAGACCACCGACCCCTGCAGTTCATACAGACCCAAGGGAAATTGTAGAATGATCACCATCAGAAATCATCCACATACCTGCAATAGTTCCATTTGAATATCAAGTATAAGAACGGCAGCACCAATAATGTTGCAGATTACCTCAGTCGACCACCGATCATGGCATTAACCACCGTGCTCAATTCTTGTGGGCACGAGACTTATGATTGGCAACTGCTCTACAAAAGCGACCCAGAATTCAGCCACACATACCAGACACTCTTGGAGGGTCAGCATGTTCCAGCTTTTCACCTCCAAGATGACCTGTTATGCCACCTGGGTCACTTTTCTGTTCCTTCAAGTGAGCATGCCAAGATGATTTGGGAAGCACACTACAGTCAGGTTTTTGGGCATTTCGGGGTCAAAAAATGGTGGCAGTACTGCAGAAATATTTCTATTGGCCGAATCTTCGACAGGATGTTAGGAAGTACATCAGATCGTGCACTGCTTATGCCATTGCCAAACCGACCATCAAGAAGCAAGGTCTATATACCCCGCTACCTACCCCTAGTCGACCTTGGGAATCCATCTCCATGGATTATATGTCAGGCCTTCCTTCCACTAAGCATGGAAATGACTGTGTTTTTGTGGTCGTCGACAGGTTCTCGAAGATGGCCATTATGGCGGCGTGCAAGAAGAATATCACTGCAGAAGCCACTGCTAAACTCTGCTTTCAACGAGTGTGGGTACACTTTGGGATCCCATAGTCTATCATTTCAGATCGGGACAACAGGTTCCTCAGTAAATTTTGGTCTAGTCTCTGGTCGATGCTGGACACTAAACTCACTAAGTCCACAGCCTTCCATCCTCAAACTAATGGCCAGACAAAGGTTGTCAACAGGATGACCATACACATTCTGCGCATGTACAACTCAAAGCATCCATGCACATGGGATGACAGCCTCCCCTATGTTCATCACAACTACAACCGGGCTCTCCACAGCTCGACTGGCCACAACTCTTTTCAGGTGGGCTTGGGATTCCAACCACTATGTCCCATCGTTGTGGCCATGCCATTTGCAGCTACTCACGCAGATTCTGCTCATGTCCAATCCGAAACAGATAAGGCAAACGGCTTCATTGAGCACATCCAACATATTCGCTAGCATGTCCATGACATTTTGGACAAATCAAATGCCAAGTACAAGCAGCGACATGATCAACATCGGGTGCCACACAAGTTTCAGGTGGGCGACAAAGTCTGGTTGCATTTGCAAAAGGAACTCCTTACTGGAACCTATCGGAAACTCAGACCACTCTGATATGGTCCTTACACCATTACCAAGGCTGTGGGAGACAATGCATTTGAGCTCAGAATTCCCCCATTCCTTGGCCTGCACCCAGTGCTCAATGTGGACTGCCTTCGGTCATACTTTCCACCATTACTAGACACATCCGACATTGCAGAACAGCTCACACCCACAGAGTTAAATCCAGATTCCATGGAACAAGTTACAATTGATCGGATCATGGACACACAGATCAAGCACACTCGCCAACAGAATATCCAACTGTATCGAGTTGTCAAAGCATGCCAACTCCTTCACCAGGGCAAGTGGCTCACCAGGGACCAAGTTCAGTAGAAGTTCCCTCATCTCATGGAGGAACTCAATGCAATGGAGACCATTACTTCCTAAGGGGGGAGGAATGATCCAGGTGGATATTGGTGGCCACCCGCTAATTCCACTTGGATCCCCACCAATGCTTCTTTTAGTTTTTTATTTTCCTTAATTATAGCATAGTTTACTATTTTTAGCAATTTTTCAGGTCCTAAACTTCCGGAGCTGTTTTGAGGCCCTAAACGACGTTTTTTTTGGGAAATCTACCACCAGTGATTTTTTGTATAAAATCATCTTTTCCCTCGTAGTCATCAAAGATATCTTTCCAACAGGCTATCATGTGCGTCAAATGGAGATAATATGACCAATTCGCGACCTCGAGAAGTTGGCTATCCAACTCACCCCAACGGGGCCGACAAAATCTTGGTGTTACATCTCCTCGGGTTAGAGTTTTGATTGTTTAGGGTTTTCTCTTATTGTTCAATAATAAAATGGCCCTTGAGCCTCATTGTAAGACAGTTCAGAGGCATGTAGCCACCACATATCTTCTCAGAGATAAGCTATCATTGCCCTAGTTGGTTTTTTTCCATTACTGTTTGTAAGCATATTTCAGTATTTTACATTAATGAAATGAAGTATTATTTCCGTTGCATATCTATGTTTATGGTTATCTCTGCAATTTGTTGCGTTCTTGTTTAAGTCCAGATTAGTCATAATTGTGTGCTCTGCTTGTGACATTAATGTTTTTCTTTACCATAAATATATATTGCGTAGTTTAAAAGGAATTATTTGAAGTGTTTCCCCTACTCCCCCCTTTCTGAGGTGGTGGAGAGTTTTCAACTATGTGTTGCTGATGGATCAAAAAAGGATTCATCAAGATAGTAGGTTGGTGAGTAACAAGCTGCTATGAGAAGTATTTATGGATCTCATCCATCTAGGGGAACTAATGTGTGAGATGGTATTCTGCAAAAATCTTAGAAGGAAAACGATTTTTCTTCTTCTTCTTCTCTTTTTTTCCACCCCCAATATTCTATTGGGTTTGTGATGGTCCTTGTCCCTCATTTGAATTTTTGTTGGATTTTTTATTTTTTCTTCTTACCTCTTTATTGCTGAGGGTTCTTAGTCAATGTATAATTAAAACAGTTGACCTTGGAGGTGGGAATAGATCATTAGGAATTTGAGTAGAAGGCTCACCAACTGGGGTATTGTAAGAGATATTCATTTGACCCATATGGGAGGCTATTTGGCGTATGTTTCTAGAATATACCAACCCCACTGCACCTTCAACATGGGTTTTGGTTTGTGATTCCTAGATTTTTCAATGATTAAGGAGCATAAGGAATTATCTCATATAAGGTACCCACTTGAGAATAAATAAAGCCAAGTTGATGGGCATGCATGATGGCTTATTCCTTGATTTGGGCTCCTACCTTTGCCACATATTCAACAATCCTAGGAAAGAGGGATTTGGTGAACCACTCACATAAAAACTCATTAGGGAACTTAGTTTTGAAGATAATTCATCATCTTCTCCACTCATGAATATGATCAAAGATGTGGGTGGGGGTATCTTGATGGAAGTTAATCAAATGTCATAATCACTCTCATACCTACCATATATTTGATAGTGGTTGATAAATGCCTATTCTAAAGACATGAAACTATCAAAAGTAATGCAATATAAGTTAATGTACCATTTGGAAACATCGCTTATAAGAGTCCTCTAGAAAATACACAATTTTATACTATCATCCATGTAGGAGTTGGAAGCACACCAGAAGTGATAAGTGATAATGTGGGTTGCAGGGTATTCTCTAGGCTTAAAATTGAACTCAGGTATATATGTTGGCAACTTATGCTAGATAGGTGGCCATACAGGATTATGCATTATGGGATCATTAATTAGCTTAGATGGATTAGGAAAAGCAAGTGTTTCCAAGAAAGGTGAGTTGAATAATTCTTGAGGGGGAGGGATAGGTACCTCCTATGACCCAAGTGGAGTAGGTGCTCCACCCATAGCTTAGTTTCTAGTGTTAGGTTGACTCATGGAGGTGGTTTAGCTATATGTGTTAGCTCCAACACCCAGATAAACATGTTGTTGGTTAATGCCCCCGCATTGAATGCCCCAGGTGGAAAAAAAGGTTCCCCAAAGTTTGTTGACCTCTTAGTCCAAAGGGTGTTCTAAAAGGTTTACCAAAAGGATTAGAAACCCACCGATTCAATATATTATCAGAGAAAGTACCCCCCGCACCCTAGGCATTCCATGGGAAATATGTGAATCCATAAAATGCAGACCCCCCTAACAATTGACTTCCAAAAGGATTAGAGAACCCACTAGAAATGAAAGTGTCGTCAATTGAGATAGAGGATGACATGGATTGGGTAAAAGGATTCCAACCATAAGGAAATCCAATATTGGGTATAGTTATAATCCCTACTAATATACTAACACCCATTGTGGGGCCCAAGAATCTAGATGTGTGTTGATTTTTGTAGCTATGGTCGGTATTCATAGTTACTATTTTATCCATACAAATATATATGTAATATTAAACTGAATACATGTTCTTCATGTCATTTTCAAAAGAAGGAATTTGAATTTTTAAACTTATGTTTTTGGTTCCAGAAATGTCAAGTCAACCCTCCAAAATATCATTTCATCTTGACCATTCATACACACCACTTTGGTTTCATCCAATCACTATATATACCCATTAGACTTCAGCAATTGGGAGGAAAGGCAAATTATTTCTATTCAAGTGTAGGTTCATTTTTGTTTAAGTGAAGGAGGAAAAAGACAAGGGAAGATAGAGTTTAAAGGGCAAGTCAAGAATTTGGGAAGACCTAGTTTTTTAGGCAACAACAAACTGATTCTGAGGTAGTAGGCCAAAATTTATGGGGGTCAAAATTTTAGGGGTCCAAAATTTTAGGAGGACAAGATTTTAGGAGGCCGAATTTGTTTATGTTGACCAAGTTTGACCTAGGTATGTCTATGGGCAGTTTGAATTTGGTTTGACTAGAATATGAGATTTTATCTCTTGTTGAATTGAATAATTTCTCTAGGGAATAAGTTGCTGGGTTTTTCCCCCAAGTGGTTTTTCCAAGGGTAAAATTATGTCTCATGTGTTTGACTCTCTCTATATGATCCTACTAGAATTTTTGTTTCCACTGTTAAGATATTATGTAATTGTCTAATGATGAATGTGACACAAGAAATATTAATGTAAGAAATCATAAGTAATTACCATATTAGAAGATCTTTGGAAAATTAACATGGTATCAAAGTTGTTTAGAAGAGAAAGGTTATAGGACTAGCCAAGAAAATCCCTAATCTGAATCATGTAAGCCTAACTCAAAAATCTCAAGACAACTGAAGTCAAATCATGGTTCTGAGGATTGAATTCTAATTCTTTTGAGGGTCAAATTTTGTTGAGGAATGCAAAGCCTCAGTCTAGTTGCAGAGGGTCGAAAGGCCTCAGGGTTGATCTCAAGAAGGCTAAAAAGGCCTCAGACCTAGTAATAGAGGGTTGGGAGGCCTCAAAGAAGACATCAGAATATATGAAGTATCTCAAATTTACTAAACTTTGTTTGCAAAAAGTGGTTTGTAACCCTTTGATTATGGAAGGCATTGTACATTCAGGTCAAGGAAAGGGTCCCCTCTTAAAAATATATTTGACTTATACTTCACGGTTAATAAAGTTAATTTCATGTATCACAAACAACATATGTAATCAAGGTCTTTGTTTCTACACAACAAAAGAACTATGCTAAAATCTACTTGGAAGGTGTCAAGAAGCATGCTCCTTGAATTATGAAGCAATACCCATATTTATACCAATCTTGTAGAGTGGAAAATTCGAAGTTTTCTCTATATCTATGAAATATAGTTTAAAGTATTAAGAAGAAATTTTTAGAAATATGATAAGGGTATTTATAAGTTTACAATAAAGATGAGGCTGATTTCCACATCAAGTTTGGAAATCAAAGTTTTCTTGTAAAGTCCATTTTGTTATTGTGATTTTATCTGTTGGAGGAAGAATAACTCCACAACAAAATCATGTTGATTATGAAATACACTTATATAGATATCTCTTGGCAATCCTGAAGAGTGAAATGATGAATATGAACATTGTCATGATTAAGGAAATGTCAATCTCGTATAGAAGTAGCCTCTGTGAAAGTATTGGAAGACAACCTAAAATGTAAGGCATTAATTAAGATCACCATTCTAAGCAAGAGTGAACTGATATTTAGTGATATTTAGTCCCTAATTCCCAAATAAACCCTACCATTATTTGAAGAAGGAAAATATTAGAGTATTGGCTATAGACCTTGCTAAATATGAAGAAAACCTATTGATATCACTTATTGAGGCAAAATGAACATTGGATACACTTGTTTTAAGCGTAATGGACTGATAATACATAATGATGATCAAATTTAGGCCAATGATTTAAATTTCAAAGTAAGAGAATTCATTTTTATTACTGTGATATACTAATCATGCACAAAATCATAATTTAGTTGATATGGTTTACTAAAGGCTAAGCCATTTAACTTGGAAGGGCTGAGAGAAATCATCTTTGTGAAGAAATTTCATGGAAAAAATTTGCTAAATGAATCTGAAAGAATTCTAGACTGTACTCACACCACCTAAATATTGTTCTTGATGGAGCAAGGCCTCTTCTAAGATGCTACAAAGAACATTGTAATGCCATTCCCTCCTTGGATATTTGTTTCTAAGACTCGACTTTCTATATTTGTCCTTGATGATAGTTGGAGGATGTTGTTCAAAAGAGACAAAATACAAGTGATACAAAAATTATAATACTTTTTCTTGGCATTAAGACGGAACATCCTTTATTTTTTGATGACATGATTGATTTTAGATGCTAAGGCATGGGGACTCTATGGTTTTTGACATTTGAGAGAAAAATTTACATATGTCAAAGTCTCTTGGACTTGCATAAGGTATAAATGAGAAATTGTAAAGATAGGGTTTGTAAACCCTACAAGAATTGAAATATTGGATGCAAAAGCCCTAGTGTCTGTGGATAAAATCCTAGCTCTAGACCTAGTTCAATGTTTTCACTGAAATAAGACAATATATCTCATTCTAGGAATGTTTGACATCATGCTAATAATGAGGACGAGGTTGATAAAATTGCAAAATGGATGCAAGAAGGCTAAGATCAAGTGGGAACCAACATTTACCTATAATTATGAAAAGATAAGTACTTTAAATCTCTCTTCCTTGATTATTATTACTTTATTATTAGTTAGCCTCTTGTCTTTGTTTCCTTTTGCTAGGTTATAATAATTTCTTCCATGAAATCCTAGTAAGGTTTCCAAGTACATTGATAGGGAGCACATAGTTTACATTGTGAAGGATTCTCCCTAGATCAAAATATAATAGGTCAAAGTGTTTACTAGGGTCCACAAAATGTGGATAGGGGGTATTTCCTAGAGAGCATCAAGGCCCAAAGTGCTCCCTAAGTGGGTAAGTGAGTGCCTCTAGCATTGGGAAGGAGAGTTACCATTCAATTAGCACACATGAATGGTAAGATCCAAGGGTTTCACAATACATCACAGGTGTTGAGTAGGTCCCAAGTGATGACTTGGATAATTGGTGAATGGGTCCAAGTGATGACTTGGATAATTGATAAATGGCTCCAAGTGATGACTTGTTGAACATGATGTTGATGCATGATGATTTCCATAATTAGAAGATAGATACATCAACATAGTTAGATCATTCAACCTTTTCTTAGAGAGATTATTCAAAAAGAGAACATATGATGAATTCATTATGAATACCTCCATAGCTAAGAGGCAGTGTTGAATTTTGTAGCTATGGTTGGTCTTCATAATTAATATTTTAGCCCTCCAAATATATATGTAACATTAAATTAAAGACATGTTCTTCATGTCATTTTCAAAAGAAAGAATTTGAATTTTTAAATTTAATTTTTTAGATTCAAGAATCTCAAGTTGGCCCTCCAAAATATCAAGTCGGCCTGACCCTTCAAACACACCACTACGGGTTCATCCAATCACTATATATACCCATTAGAATTCATCAATTAAGAGGAAAGGCATATTAATTATGTTTAAGCGAAGGTGGAAAAGGACAAGGGAAGATTGAGTTTAAAGAGAAAGTCAAGAATTTGGGAAAATCTAATTTCTGAAGCAACAAGGAAACAAGCCAAAATTTCAGGGGGCCAAGATGTGAGGAGGTCGAGCTTTCAGGAGGCCAAATTTGTCTCTAGTTGAATAGGTTTGATGTGGGTATGTTTGTGGTCATTTTGACTTTATTTTTTACTGGAAGATCATATTGTATCTATTGTTGAATTGAATAATTTCACTAAAAAAAAGGTTGTTAGGTATTTCCCTCAAGTGGGTTTTCCCAGGGTAAAATTATATGTCTCATTGGTTTGGTTGTCTCTATATATCCTACTAGGATTTTTGTTTCTACTAATTAAATATTTTGTGTAATTGATTTTTGATGAGTGTGAACTATTAAAACAAACATAAAAAATCATAAGTGATTATCAAATTAGAATATCTTTGGAAAATATATAATGTGAACGTGAAGTTTGACCCTATGACATTGGACATATATATGCTAGTCATGGATAAGATAGAACCTTTGCTAAATATGAATGGAGATAATGTGCTTGATGATGTGGAGGTACCCATAGTGGAAATACTATAGGGAGGAAAAGAGTATCCCTAAATATTCTACAAGAATAAGAAAGGGTTCTATACGGATGTGTTGTGAACAAGACCCCTGGTCATAGAGGTAGATGTGGGCATGATTCATGGAAGACTTCCACTAACTATAGGTGTGGACACAGTAGGTCACGTCATAGATGTAGTGGTGTTATCCATAAAGAAATTAGGTAAAGGATTGCATAAAGAGTTATACAAGTCTACATCCCTACCTAAAGAGATGCGTGTTAAGGTTGGAGATGAGGTGTAAGACTATGGTCAACCACTTGGTAGAAATAAGGTTCGGTCCCTTGAGTAACACCCAAAGTGACCTGTGAAATAGGTGTTTTTATGGTAGTGGTAACGTTAAGTCTACGTCTACAGTTAAGAAAACCCTCCTCATAGGGAGCAAGGCCCTCAAAATAATGAGATTGACACAAGCGATAATATATCACAGTGGAAACAAAAGATGACAGAAATGTGTAAAATAAATATCCTAAGGCCACTAGACACAACCAAACAATATGCACCTATGAAATGTAAGGGATAAAGCAAGCAAACCAGAGATCAAATGGATCCTCCCAAAAAGGAATCCTAGTTAATTAATTCTTAGGTTGTTTGTGAGGAAATGGTTGGGAAAATTACAACAATCTCCTACTTAGTGGTTCATAATCACATAATCAATCTCTATTATGAGTTGCGGAGCACCCCTAATAAGAGCATGGCAAGTTCTAACTGATGTCTGCCATGGGTACAACAAGGATGACCTGCTCACCATCTCCCGTGATAGTTACCTAAAATAGTGGCCACTAAGGATACTATAAACAACAAGCCAACCTAAGGGAACAATTATTAGTTGGGTTTACATAAAAGGGAAGGGTATCTAAGTCCAAAGCCTCCCTAGACAAACCCCCAAGTAAGTTTTGTAGCATCTTTATCACTCTAATAGGCCAAATGCTCTTATATGTCTTAGGTAGATCCCTATTTCTGTGGAGACTTGTCGATATTTTAGAAAATCATTTTTCAAAAATCACGCGGGACTCTGCCCACGATAAATCACATACATACATGGCTCCTATGAATGCTTCCCAAGTACATAGTTTTAAAACATGAAAAATATATAAAAATAAATTTTTTTGGGCGAGGTTTACAAGTTTCACCAAAATCCCACCTTCAGGAGCCCATGGCCTAACCAAATTAATTAGTTCTTGGTGGTATGTATGCAACCCATGCATAGGCCTAAATTCATCCCTAAGGTGAGGTATCCATACTATACCCAAATTATGCCATATCAGGTTTGTAATTTTCTCGTGCTCTTTGCACTCCTTGACTCCAAGAAACCCTTATTTCCATGCATGGATGCTCTACCTATATATCTAGCATCTACTTGCTGGCACTAGAGGTATTTGAAGGCTCGAGATATATGAATATGGAGGAAGGTTTCGTCGGTGCTAGTAGTTAGGATTAGGTTGTAACCTTACCTACTCTTATTGTTTTCAATTAATAAAGAAACTCATGTCCTACTCCTAAATTACGTTGTTTCTCTTGTGAATGCTAATTTATGATGATGTTAATTATGGTGAACTAATATGTATTTATGCATATGTACTTTAAATTTGGTGATATGCTATTGTCTCTCAGACATGTTTGCAGGTATATAAATATTGGATCAATATTGAGGGTTTTGACCCTATAGGATCTATTACAAACATAGGACTTATGGTTACATTTCATACCCTTACCCTTGTGAATTTAAGTAATTGTTGTGAGTGTTTGAGTTTTATTTATTGCATTTTACTTCTACTTTGTTGTGTCTCTCAAACATAGCCCATGGGAACATTTCCCTTCAATATAATTAGCGACTCCATCGGGGAGATACTTTTTAAAAGTATTTCCTAAAGGGTTTTTCAGATTGATTTGAGTGTTTGGGGGGGTTAAAATCCATTTTTTTAATTGTCTGGCATCTTATTTGACCAAATATTCTAGCCTGATATTTTGGATTTGAGCTTGATTTTATTTTTCCTCAGTTTACAATTCATATGCATATTTTGTTCTTATAGTCTCACACATATGTTTGCACATATATGCCTATTTCTTATTATAAACTCACACATATGTTTGGAAATTGAAAATCTCCACTTTGCTGTGTTCAGATGCATATGCTTGTTGGGGGTTGAAAATTCTAGTTTAAAGACATTTTTTTGATGTCCTTTTCTTATATAAAAAAGAAATTAGTATCAATCTAGGGTTTTTTGATGTTTCAAGGCTGTAAAGTGTTGGGTTGGTTCTTGGGTCTTCCATATGAATTCCTTGACTATTTCTATTCTTAAGAAAAACTTTTATGTTTGTTTGTAGATTTCTTATGGCCCATCTTGCTCTTTAAGTTTTTATGTGAGCTAAAGGTTGAACTTTTATGTTGGTCTTTTTATCCTTGAAAGGGTTTGAGTTTTTTTCTCAGGGTTTGAGATCTCATTCACTTGAGGCTATTTCATCCTATGAAACTCCTATATCTTTCTTGACCATATTTTATCATTCGATACTCTTGTTTGCATTAGTTTTTAATTTTTTTTGTGTTTGGAATATTTGTCATAGTAGTTTGAGAATTTCTCATCATTTCCCTTTAAGGTCCTTGGTTTTATTTTCTTGAAGTTGTGGGTTCCATTTTATAAAAGAAAAAGGAAATATTTTCTTGTATTTTTCCTTTTTTCTTTTGTTCTTTCACTCATTGATTAGTGAACTTCAAGTATTTTGGTATTGCTAACGTAGGTGTTTTGGTGGTTAATTGAAACATTTTTGTTACTTTAGAAATTGTAATTTGCATTGGAGTGTCTTTAGTCTTCTTTGTGTATGTTGTTTACCATTGTTTTAATTATGTTAGTTATTTACCTTAGGAATTGTTCTTGAGTCTTGCATTACATATTAATATGCATTAGTTTTAAATGTCTAAGGACAAGTATTTTTTATTTTTGTTTGATTTTGAATGTGAGAGTGCTTATAAAAAGAAAATAAAAATATTTTTTGCTTAGTAGATTCCTGTAGAATCTTGTAGAGGTCACCTTTCATTGAAGAAAAAGAAAGTTGAATACACTATCGGAAAAAATAAAATTGTACAAGTTTCATTATCATCAGTTGGGCAAGGAAGGAGTCCCAACTGCTTGTCTAATGAGGTTGGAGTTGGCCATGAACGATAACACTCCAATGTCTTTTCTAGGAGGCAGTTGCCAAACATGAGTTCTGCGAAGGCCAACCATTCGTTCTTGCCGTTAAGGGAGTGACATTGTGTTTCATATACCTCTCGGATATCACCTAGATTTGGTTGGTTGCATTTTCCCTTGTACGGATCTGATAGGTGAGACTAATTTGTAGCAAAATATCCATCTAGCCTGCTGGACCAGTCTTTATTGAGTAGCAGTCTATATGCTTCCAGTATGTCCACAACAACTATGTTGATGCATTAGTGGAATCGACTGTCATGGGATAGCCAGATGATCACATCTCGAAGTTCACCAATGGATGGTACTAAGGTCCTGTCAAGTTGGATTATTCTTATAGATGTTTCGCTCCATCATGCATTGATCTTCTTAGCAATGGATAGCAGCATGACATTGGCTACCGCGCCAAAATCAACCAAGCAGTTGTGAACATTGTAGTTGAAAAATTCGAATGAAAGTAGGAATGGAGGGCAACCTGAGTTTGCTTCTTCCATCTAGAGTGTATTGGGAACAATAGATAGTGATCCAGGAGGTGTGCATGCTCCCTTGCTGGTAGAGGCTGTGCTGTCGACTATTGTTTGTCCGAACACACGCAACAAGATATCTCGCTGACTCTGTACTTTGGCTAACTTGAATAAACTGATGTTCACCCAAGTTTTCTTCATGTCATTGACTATGTTGTAGTCCAAAGGTGATAGAATCATTGAGGTGTCTAGGGTGGAACGAGTGTTTGTACTGTTTGGAGAAGTGTTCCACAACTTTCTGCTCACGGATGTACTCTTATCCATCACCGTCTTCCCAGAATTGCTTTGTGTTTGTTGCTTTGAGGCAGTCAGTGGATCGACCTTCTTTATCAGTTGCCTCACTTTCTCTTGCATTTCCCCAAGTGTAGGGGGAGGCCCTTTACTCCTAATATTGTAATTATCATTTTGCTTTTGGGGCTGATTTTCGATGTTCATCTTCGAGATTACTTGCAAGCATTGATATGTGTTCACCATATGCCCAGAACTTGGTGTTTCATCAGGTGCAACCTCTTCGTTATCATTGGTGTCTTTCAACTGCTCCTGCATATCGCCTTTCACATCGAGTGTATGATTGCAGACAAAGGTAACGACTCTCTTCCAATTTGAACAAGAGTTCTTGGGGTGGAACTCTTCGTGGAAGGAACATAAATTAGGATCAATGTACTGATTGAGTTGGAACATAGGCTTCTGTGCAAATTTGGAAGAAAACTAGTTATTGCTTGATGAGCCGCTTGATGAGTTGTTTGCCTGTCTCTGTCTGGGCAGATGGCTACTTGCAAATGTGTCCATTTTCCATTGCTTGAGTTTAGACATTTTGGTGGTCAAGTTCTTGACAAGGCGAGTGAGGGTCTCAATATCAATTTCTTCCTTATCTCTAACCTTTCTTGATGTTGCTTGGGGATTTCTTATTACATCCTTGGATTCTTTTGTTGATTCGTAATCCTTGATGACTCTGATTGTGTGCAGGTCTTTTTCAACAAAAATAGCCTCTTCATAGCTTTCTAAAAGTGTTGGCTTTGCAGCTCGCTTGACGAACTTCACAATGGTGGTTGACAGTGCAGATATGTAATATTCAACAATGATTAAGTCATGAGGTTTAGTGTCTACTGCAAATTTGTTCAACATACGCATAAACCTCTGATTGAAGTCTTTCACTTTCTCTTTTCCCTCGATCCTGAGGTTTCCCAATTATTTGAGTAGCATGGCTAGGGTCCTGTCATCAACAAACTTTTGAAGGAACATGCATTTGAAAGAACCCCAGTTCTATATGGAGTTGGTTGGAAGGCTATGATACCAAGAAGCTGCGCTGCTATCCAAGGTGTATGGGAACAATCTACATGATACATTGTCATAACATACCTCAAGGGTCTGCAGTTGTAGGTAGAAGTTGTATAAGTGGTCTTCTACCTTTACCACGTTGTTAGGGTTAAACTTGATATTCATTCTCTCTGCTCGCTTTGTCATCTTGTGCAGAACAACCAGGAGAGCTAATGGTTCCTAAGTCAACCATTCAATATTTGGGTCAACCATCTCTTTGTCTTCTTCATCTTCTTCCTCTTCTTCGAAGTTTGATGGTTCCAGATTTGAGTCCGTTGGTTCGTCTTTGCCTCCACATCCTTCACTGCCTTCCCCTCCGCCTCCTATACTAGAGTTCGATCCCAAGATCACAAGAGTGCCTTGTTCGTCTTCAAGGAAGATTGGAGGTTCCTCTCCATCTTAAATGTCTTCCTCTATCCCTTCAAGCGTGGCAAGGACTGCTTCTGCCATCGATGACACAAAAACTCCTACGAGAGTGTATTTTGGCTTCCTCGATGTGTGTGGAAGATGTTGTACACCTGGGATCAGTCTGACTAATTTCATGAACTGGTGAGTGATGGGATAGCCAGAGTGAAGGGGTTGATATGAAATCTCGTGTTCAATTCTGGGAGGTGAGGAGTAACTGAATGCAAAGTCGTGTGAGGGGGAGTGTGAGTTACTAGCTTGAACAGATGATTGATGAGTGAGTATGAGGGGAATTTCAGCCATGTACAAATGGCTAACCTCCTTCTAGTGCCAAAAATGTTGACGATGTTGGACCCGCCAACATTGAAGGGATCACCTCGGTATGAAGTCCCAACTAGACCTCACACCGTTTGGTGTGGGAGTCCCATCTGGTATGATGGCCCAGTTGCCATTGTCTTAAGGATTTGCCTCGACTCTTGCTTGTCAGCACAGGAGAGTGGTTTTCTTTTTCATCGAGAAGTGAGGTTTGCATGCCTGATGAGTGTAAGTGTCACTTGTGTCAATGGTTCTTTCATAGTCGAGGGAGAGGGTGAGAGTGAATTCTAGGTCAATTGGGAGCAGTCCCAACACTGCTAGGTACACAAAATACAAAAAGACATGCATAGCTTCCGATAGAGTAGTCCAAATGGATGCAGCAGTCACAACATACAAGGTGTGATAACACATACAATACTCATGGATCAATCCTAACAAGTGCAACCATTGTTACAACAAGCTTCTTGTGAAAGTTTTGTCTGATTTATGGGAGAGCAGTCTACACGGGCGAGACAACATTAACAACATATACAACACATTTCCATTAATAGATTATGCATTACAACAAATGAAATAGTTTAGATGGAGAACACAGGTTAAAGCAACATGCATTACAAGTGTTAAAGATAAATATTACAACATATACACTACATGTGTGAAAATTATTTGGTCTGTTAGCAGGCTTCTGAATTAAGGGAAAGTTCCATGACACATCATTACACCATACATCACTAACCTCAAGTGCGGGGTGTTGGAGCCATTGCTTACTCCTCAAAGAAAATATTACAGACTCTCTTGGCTATGTGGGAGGAGCTGAGGTGAAAAGTCCTTTACATGTACAAATGAGGAGGTATTTATAGCCAAGGGTGAAACTGACCCTTGTGACTATTCAACTACCCTCATGGCCATTTGACTTCCATGAATTTTTGACTTACATGACTCTTTCTTCAAAAAGTGGGTCTCTTGGACTTCCATGTTACATCAGATTGATTGACAACAAGCCCATAATGGAGATATGGGCGACATGACTCATGACATGAATCGACATGACTTGACATGACACTGCTGGTACATTTGTGCTACTGCTGAAGTGCATGTCGAGCTATAGTGCTGTTGGGTGATGGATTTCTTCATGGTGTATCATAGCTTCACCTTCACATGACGAAGTACGTGGAATCTTCAATGGTCCTTGGTTCGCTTGATGAAACTTTAGTATGTTGTCCCTTGTTTCCATGCTGGAGGGCTTGACAGTCTCATTTGTTCACGAAGGTGCATGTTTGTCATGTTCATCCTCTTTGCATGCTTCATTTGTTTGTCTGTTGGTGAACCTGTCCTTTTGCATGTTCTCCTCCCTTCTTTCATCCCATTCGTTGTCTTGCCATGTTTATTAGTGTACCTGTACCTGTAGTCACTCATGACGAGATGACATCAAATCCAAAAACTCCTAGTCTACCATGACACATGATCATTTCAGATGCAGGTGACTGGGAGAGGCACCAAGGTTGTGAAGTAGGATGATGGCTCTATGCACTAATGATGAAATCTGTGCAAGAGTCACTGAGTGATGGAGACGGGCAATTTGAGTTGACAGTGACTATATGTGAGGCCAGGCTTGTCTGGGAGGAAAAATTGATTAGATTTTTGGAGGGACAGTCCAAGCTACAGGAAGGAAAGGCAGGCATGCTCTGTGCATTTTTCAGAACGAACGGTAAGCTAGGGTTGGAAAGCCAGATTTATGCAATTTTCCAGAGGAATGGGCCGGGATGCATGAAGATTCAACAGGTAGGGATTGCACAGTTTTTGGGGGGAACTGTCTGGGAGATTGGCAGCCAAAACTGCGCAATTCCCAAAGGGAACTTCCATTTGGCTGCTGGGGTCACTAGTAGCCAATACTGCACAATTCCCAAAGGGAACTGCTAGTTGGCTGTTGGGCTCACTGGCAGCCAAAACTATGCAATTCCTGGAGGGAATTAGCAGTCTGCTGCTAGGGGTTGCTGGTAAGGAAAACCAAACTGAGGCTAAGAGGCTGGCTTACTAATCATCTCTACGCAACTTTTGAGCTAAGATGACTGATGGGCAGTGGAATGCCTGCTCATGAACACTACACAATTTCTAAGATGAACAATTAGTCAACTGCCAGGATGATTGACTGGGAAAATTACACAATTTTCTAAGGGTGACCGGGACGGGCACTTGGTGTTTGTCTGACTTGTCTGCATAATTTTCTTAGTCAATTGAGTGGGTGAGGTTAGTGGCCTCTGCACAATTTTTGAGGGGAGTCAATCTCGGGGTGACTACCTAGTCCGACTATCTGGGTGGCCAACATGAGAGTTGATTGAATTTCTTGTGAGCAACACAACTTGAAAAGACTAGCTTGGTGCTTCTGTAGTGTTCTGGTTGATAGTCAATCGAGTTGATGGCAAGGTGATGGTCCGACTGTTAGAGGGAATATGGTCATCAGAAATTCAACAAAAAATGGCTGTGTGTGAACAATTGAAAGATGCATAGGTGATCATACGAACACACACTCGCATTACTTGATGACGAAATGACAAGACCATCCAAACACACATGTTCAACATGACTGACCAACGGTGTAGGTGACAAGCGCAACACTCATGATTGACCATTCATTGGTCGAGATGACACTTGCATGACAGTGAATGTGACTCTATGTGTGAGTGCGACAGATGCTTTCATAGCGAACACAAAAAACACATATGAAGTGAAGACTTTGAGCATAACCAGAACATGGTTGCATGCATGACGTAGATATCAGCATGCAGAGAATTGAATACAATGAACAAGCAAGGCAGACATAAAGAATCACACGAGCTCATGGAGTGAACCCGAGTGTTTGCAGTCATCAAGTGAAACTCTTCAATGGAGGCTCCAAAATTGGTGTAGGCCAAAATTTTGGAGGATGGTTGTATCTGCTACAACATGTTCCAAAGAAGTTTGTGTCAGACAAGGATGTGAAGTTCACTTCCAAGTTTTGGAAGGAGTTATTTGCAGGTTTGGGCACATAGTTGGCCTTCAACATAGCTTATCATCCACAAATAGATAGATAGACAGAGAGGGTCAAGAGGATATTAGAGGATATGTTGAGGGTGTATGTGATGCATCAATAGAGGAAGTGGGAAGAGTATCTCCATTTGGTAGAATTCACATACAACAATGGTTATCAGGAGTCATTGAGGATGAGTCATTTTGAGGCATTGTATGGGTAGAGTTGTAACACTCCCATTAGTTGGAGTGATCCAGTTATCAGAGTATTGATTGGACTAGATATGTTGGCAGACATGGAATATGAGATACAGGTGATCAAGAAGAATCTCAAGGCAACATAGGATAGGCAGAAGCGTTATGCATATAGAAATAGGTTGTTCAAGGAGTTCTAGGTTGGGGAACATGTGTACCCATGCATCAAACTAAAGATGATATCCTTGCAGATTGGATCATGTGCCAAGCTAGAACCACAATTTTGTGGACCATTCAATATCATTGAGAGGATTGGGCCAGTAACCTATCGACTTGCATAGCCTCCGATAGTGAAAGTCCATGATGTTTTCCATGTATCTTTTCTGAAGAAGTATGTTAAAGATGTTAATCATGTGATTGACTGGTCTATATTGTATGTGGAACCAAATGGATAATTCTAGTTGGAGCCTTAGTGTATATTACAAAAAAAGGTGCTCATGCTCTAGAACCGAGCAATCGAGGAAGTTAAAGTGCAATGAAAGCACTTTGGACCCAATGAAGCTACATGGGAGATGGTGGATTAGATGTGATCCATGTATCCTTCCTTGTTTTCTGGTTGAGGAAAAGCAACTTGACATGGTGGTTTGGTATTTTCTTATGGTGGTTTGGTATTTTCTTATGGTGGTTTGGTATTTTCTTATAGTGGGTTAGTATTTTCTTATGGTAGTTTGGTATATGCTTTATGGTGGTTTGATGTATGCTTTATGATGGTTTGATATATGCTATATGATGTTTTGATATGTGATTAGATATGATGACTATTATATCTTTGATATATGTTTTGGTATATGATTTGGAATATGTTTTGGTATCTATATTTATTCTGATGTTGCTATATGTACCTATGTGTATAGATGTAAATACCGCTATGAGCTATGTTATAAAGCTCTCCTATGCAGTATGGGTGTTATGTCATTATAATTATGTTGTCATGTTACTATGGTATCATGGAATTATGTTATCACAATGTTATGATATCATGTGGGTTGGCACTCAACAGAATGATCATTGTAAATACCGTAATGAGTTGTTTTATAAATCTCCACTATGCAATCTGTTATCATAATGTCATGATGTTCTTCTCTTGAGAATATATTTCATTGTAAATACTGCATCAAGCTGTGTTATGAAGCTCCATGAGCACTATGTCTTATTTTGGTAGGTTGCTGAGGTATATGAGAAATTGAACACCAAGGATGGTGTCCCCTAAGGGGGAGGGTTTTGTAATAGCCCTTGTGAAAATTTCATGTAATGAAAGTTATAAAGCTCTCCTATGCAGTATGTATGTTATGTCATTATGATTATGTTGTCATGTTACTATGGTATCATGGGATTATTTTATCACAATGTTATGATATCATGTGGATTGGCACTCAATAAGATGATCATTGTAAATACCGTAATGAGTTGTTTTATAAAGCTCCACTATGAAATATGTTATCATAATGTCATGATGTTCTTCTCTTGAGAAGATATTTCATTGTAAATATTGCATCAAGCTGTGTTATGAAGCTCCATGAGCAGTATGTCTTATTTTGGCAGGTTGCTGAGGTACATGAGAAATTGAACACCAAGGATGGCATCCCCTAAGGGGGAGGGTTCTGTAATATCCCTTGTGAAAATTCCATGTAATAAAATTCAAAAAACAATAACCACAGATGAATGAGACACTTATTCCAAGTGGAATGTTGGGCAAGACAACCTAGGGGATGTTAATTTGGTTGTTTATGGCTAAGGAAATTGACAAAGGCAATGCCTAAGGCTTTGGAAACGAAAAATGGCATTTTTGGCACAATTATTTATGAAAATAATGGAAATTAGGAGAAAAATGAGGTG
This sequence comes from Pinus taeda, assembly GCA_000404065.3. Taxonomy (NCBI): domain Eukaryota; kingdom Viridiplantae; phylum Streptophyta; class Pinopsida; order Pinales; family Pinaceae; genus Pinus; species Pinus taeda. The sequence goes on along the minus strand of APFE031325495.1, from coordinate 76,941 downwards.
AACGGTCACAGGTTGCATGTGAGGAGGAAAATGAAGGAAAATAAAGGAAAATGAAGAAAATAGAGACCTCACCCGTAAAAGGGCTTATGAGGATCAGTTGGTAACATTTTGTCAATTCAACTTTGGAGCACTCTCATTATCCTCTCTCTCCCATACTCTTGGATACTTATAATTTTTCTTGGAGCACTTTGGCATTGGAACAAGAAAGGAAAAGAAGGCAAGAGGAAGGAAAGATCAAGTAGGGAAAGGAAAGATCAAGCAACTACAACATGCTTCATTTCAGGTATAAACTTGCATGTGTATTTTCCTTACTAGATCTGGCATGCATGGTATTGCATTTGGTTCTTTTCTATCATGGCGTGGGTTTTTCTAGGTATAACAATGTTTTCAGCCTAGCCTTTCCATTTCCACATAGCCATGGTGTGATGGGGTTCTCATGTTTTGGTTGAGTTGCATTGCCAAACGGATTCAAAGCTGAGTGAGGTGGATCTCCAAAATGATATAACACCTCGCCTATTAACCCTTGAACCAGACTATAGGTTGAAGTAAAGCCGAATTTTTTATTGCCTCCTATGGCCTAGGAATCCGTGTTGGTGAATGGTAGGATATACAATAAAGCCTAGAGGTGGTTTTCTCTCTATTGGGCCTAGTAATCCAGAGTTTGGGATATGCGGTAAATCTTGGAGATCGGGTCTTGTTTTAGCACCTAGTGATCTGGGTTTGGATTGCGGTAAATCCCGAGAGACTAGGAGAGAGGAAAATTACTCACGGTGTAGGTGGATAAATCCGGTGGCATCCATGCTTGTTTGGCCTAGTAATCGGGTGGAGATCATGGTAAATCATGTTATGATGTTTTCATTATGTTTGCCGAGTGATCCATGATGGATTATGGTAAAGCCTAGTTTCTATTGATGAGGGTGAGATGGTTTAGGCTCAGTATGCCCTGGTTTTGTTCTTTTGGTTTGAATTCCACATTCATGATTGGAATATGGCACGAGGGTGAATGGCTAAAGAGATATTTGGCTCAGCCATTCTATGGTTAGGTGGAACATGGTAGTCCCATCTTTGGTTAGTTTATTGCATTCATTAATGATAAATTCATTCCCTTGATTTCCATGTGCAAACATGTTGATGTATATGTGGATTTTGATGGCCGATAGGTTTATGGTATTTCTATTCCTATTATGATGGTTATATGTACATTTTGTGATAGAAACTATGTATCACTCTCAACATGTTTTTACTTATATATGAATGGATAATGTGTCTATGAACTAATAGATGAATATGTAGCAAATGGCACGAGGGAACAATGGTTCATAGCGATTCTCAGATAAGTATGAGATCCCTACACTCAATTCTGTTGTTTACACCTGTAGGTTACATGTTCACAATATCTTTGATGAAATGCTTATCATCTCCAGTAGGGTTCTGGTTAAGGTCTTGTTGATATTATTTCTTTTGGATCGTTGTTTCCCTATACTTTTATTGATTTCAAGCTTTCATTCCATTCTAAGTAGTGGCCTGGGCTATGGGATTGAAATAATAGCTTAAATCCTGGGGTCGTTGGCACATAACTGACAAGTTTGGTCCATAGTCACCGGCGTGTAGGCCTATGAGAGTGAATTTAGGTCTCTATTCACTTCCTTTCCCATAGCATGAGAGCAACTATGGCCTCAAAGTTTGAAAACAATAGTAAGACCGAGGCGCATGCTGTTTGAGTGGTTGAATTATCTCTTGAGGGTTCTGTTGATGATGTTGGATGATTGTGTGTGATGTTCCGTCGATTCCAATTCCTTAAGGTCACATAGGAGGTCGAATCTCATCATACTAGCATCTCATCTCATGTTTACATTGGATGGCATAGTTACTTCGGGTATTCCTAGGAGGAGGGTGTTACAATTTCAAGACTAGAAGCAATTCATTAAATTCTATGACCAATGTAGCATAGAAGACAAAGAAAAATTGGATGAGTTCTACATGCATAACCTCACCTTGACTAGTATTAATGTTTGGGACCCCAATGCAAATTTGCAGGACATGAAAATGATGTCCCTAGCATCCTAGATGACTCATGAGGAGGCCAGAGTTGAGGAGGTAAAGAAAGTAATGGAAAAGGAAGAAACATAACCACTATATATCAGGGTAGAGAAGATAAGCCTCATGGTTGTCATTAGTAATAATATAATAATCTACAATGATTCTAATCTAGCACCCAAATACCTTTCCAACCAAAAGAAGGTCGTCTCACATTTTGAATACACACTCAGGTTGTTAGGGATAGAAATCCAGCAAGCTTGCCAAAAAAGATGGAATGTCTTACCCCATAGTCTCGAGATCAGGGAGTATCACTCTCCTGAAAGGTTGAGGAATGCATTGGAAAGGATGCCCCTGTACAAAATAATCATGAAAAGATTAAAAATCAATTGGATTGGATTCAAGCTCAGTCCACCTTTGTTTCTAGGCCTATAGGAAGCAAGGGATGAGGAAGAGGAGAGAAAGGAGTGGACAAACATAGAAAAGGATGTAGGCTTCTATCCTCAAGAAGGCACACCATCTAAAGAGCCCTGAGATGTTAGAGAGGCCACTAGGGCCATGAAATACATGGACATGGATGACTGAGGTGCTCAGAGGATGAGAAACAACTTCAATAGGGGGTGATGATGAGGCTCATTAATAGGTATATCACAAAGGTCATAATTCCATCCTCCAACTTTAGACTTATCTCTTTCTCACAGTTATTTATACTTTTTGTTATATTATGCTTAGTGAGGAGGATAAAATATGTGTTGCTATGTCATGTGGCCTAACATGGTTTAAATGCAAGAATTGGGACAATTTTGAGATAATTTCAATCCAGGAGCTTCGAGTAAACAACAGGAAAATATTCTTGGAGGTTGCTACCTCCTTGACTCCTTCAATAAGCCAATATCACCACTTTGCATCTCATCAACTCAGAGTTATTGGTATCCAAGTAGGACAAGGTCATTGACATCCAAGCCAGTGCAGCTCAAGGAAGATCTAGATCTATCTTTCTTGAGTTTTGGGAGACAAACATCTTTATTTTCTAGGGAGCTATTGGTAGCTTCTATGTTTTATAAATAAACATGACAAGGAACTCATTAGGATTCAAATTTTTGTTGCATATAAGAATATATTGAGCTCAAACACTAGTGACTACTATTTTTGACTTATTATGTGATGTATTTGACATTTCTGTAATGATAATGAGAAGTTTTTTATTGATCCATCACTGAGTTAGTTCATAGGGATGAGGCTCTTGGGTTTGGGCCCAACCCTAGTAGCTTAGGTCCCTCTTGTGTATTGATATTCTTCTCCAACTTAGAATGTTTATTAGTTTTTGCATTAGTAGAATATAATTCCTCAAAAATCTTGTGACTGTGTGTCTATCTCATCTCTCTCATGGGAGCGTGACTAGAGGAATCCACAATCACACCCCAAAAACATTATGTGGTGAATTCTTGCTTATGATTTCTTGGAAAACAATCTAAATTAGTTATCTTATTTCACATATGATTGTTGTAGTTATAAGTTAATTTATTGCATAGATCAAGGTTTTAGCATCAATTAGATAGTTTCCAAATTCAACTCATCATTTACACCATTGGCTATAATATTTTGCAAATGAAAATAAGAATAGGCACATGTGATGTTGCAGGAATGTTAGACCTACATGAAAGGGACCTTTTCACCATCTCCATCTTGGACTTCTCCACTCTCTTTTGATGAATCCCAACCATTGTCTTGATCTCTGTTTTTTGGTCCCCGTGAGGAGCCCTCTTAGTCCAAAGCTAGCCTTCCTAAAGTGTTGATATTGTCTAAGGGTATTGGTAACCTTCCATCCATCCTCCACAACCTTCATCCATCTTTCCATCATTTTATCCCATTATCCTTATCCTTCAAACCCTCTTGGAAAACTTCCTGTAGTAATACATGAATCCTATAACAACTTCTTGTAGCATGCCTGTGGCAACCTGTTTTGTTCTTGTTTTGACCTATAATGCCAGTGTAGCTTAGTTTAGGAGCAGGTTGACCCCCCAACTTGGAATCCATGATCATAGGTACCACCTAGGCCATTCCCTCCATTCCTTTTCCTTCACTTCAAGATAAAATAACATTAGTTTCTTCATCATAGATTTGTAAAATAGGACATTACGTAGTATGAAAGTGCAAATTAGATAAATGATGCACGAAACCTTGACTTGTGAGTTGGTATAAGAATATTCTATTTGTAGGTGAATTTGGTAGCTAGATGGTTGAATACAATTAATGTAGTTTCCTTTCTTTAGGTAGCATAACTCTTGTGTTTTTTCATGAATTTATTTAGTAGAATTTACAACTGGCTAACTTTTACAAGTTGGATTTGAGAAGAATTTACTTTTTCTACACTAGGGCTAGCTTTTGAATTTCACTTTCAGTAGTTAATTCCCCCTAATTCAATAGAAGAATGGTATTGGAACCCTAATAATCAAATGACCTAGTTGAGGGTGGCATGTGTATAATTCCATCTAATGTGTATACAAAAGTCTCACCTTGAAGTTTGCACGAACCCCAGGTTGATAAATAGAGTTAAGGAGCCTCTAGGAGTTGGAACACTCTTGGTGCAATACTAGGGCTCACCAACCAAAACCATGTAATGCTGGCTAGACTACTTTTCATTGTATCCACATTCAACCCCTTTGTTGGTGAAAACATTGGATACATCCTTGGACATAAAATGGTTGTATAACTCTAGACAACCCTTGGATGTTTGGATGGTAAGGGCTTTCCACTTCACCCATTAATTTTTGAACTAGGCTTAGATATAGACTTTGCCTCCAGATGCCAAAATGTCTTAATGTTGTGAATATTTACAAAATCGTCTCATGGTGCAAATCTTGAGGCATATGGGTCTTCCACGTCAATCCAAAGTGGACTACCAATCCGCCACCATGCATTCTCTTTTCTCCTCATTACCACCTCGTGTACATTGATGCATGATATTGGATCAACCTAGACTTTCAGAACCAAACTACACTTTGGTGCTCAGGGGATCCTTACCTAGATGTGGGACCCACTAATGATTGATCATGTGCCATCTCATTTTCTAACTTAGTAAATTCCATGCGTCATTTCCTACTACTACATTATGTCCAAGTAGTTTCCATGTGTCAATTGATTCCTATATAATTAGCCACATACAAATGGCGAAAATAAGTGCGACGTATCTGTTATCACTCAGGTTTTCCCAGAAGTTGTAAGAAGGGGAAAGGAGGCCGAGGTAACCACAAACCAATCTTTTAGACACAGATTCTATCCAATCTATATCCAGAGAGGGCTCTGTCTTTATGATTTAGCTTTGTTTTGGAAGATATTAGGCTAGATATGAAGTTTAGGTTTGAGTTTGGGTGGTGAGATTCAATAGCAAAGGGATAAGACTGAGTATTTTAGGCCATTGGACTAATGGAGTCAAGGTAGATGGATTTACTGCACCTAGTTTCTTGACAAAGGATGGTTTTATAGGGAAAGATGGTCAAACAGGGAATAGATAAAGACTTCGAATAGATGGAATGGGTTTCAAAAATGGGTGAAGGGAAATTAAGAATCCTCCAACCTATTTCAAGAGGGAACGTGGATGATTAATAATAAAGAGCAGTTAAGTATTATTTAATACATAATCAAAGTGAATGAACTAGAAAACAAGAGAAATTAAGATTTCACTGTTTATTCTAATTCAGAAGAAAACATAGAAAATGATAACTTTTGAAGACAGAGTGCAATCAAGCATATTCTGAATTACTCTTTTTTGTTTATCATTCAGATGTGAAACAAAGATGATATAATAAACAAGGAAAACTTTAAAACATAAGGTATAGAGGACTTATTGATCCAGTGTTTGATTCAAGAAATCTGTGAAAAGTCCCTTGCATTAATTCTTTGTCAAGCAAGCCATGTGAAAATTTGATCCAATCAACACTTTATTCCAAAAAACTAGTATTACAACAATGTATATGAATCTACCTAAAATACTTCAAATGAAGAAGTATTTATACTAATTGTAAACTGAAATATCTTGAAAAAATATCAAGATTAGTTTCACAAATATCTCCAACTGTTTACATTAATAGAACTTAAATAAAGGAAATTCCAAACTAATGAATCTATTTGGCACTATTTCTATGGATTTATGGCGACAAAAAAGAGAAATTCGAATTTGATAGCAACTCTTAGTTGATGATGAGGCATCCCAGTCACTAACTACATCCTTCCTTTGTGCATTCTACCCCAGAAATTTTGCAAACTTGGGTCCAATGATTCATTTGTATATCTCAATCTGAGATATATATGTAAAACTTGAAAGAGGTTTTTGTAGATAAGAACGTTTTTGAGATAAAACCCTCTCATCTTCCCAAAATTCATCTCCAGCTATTCACAATATTCTCTGCAAAATGATGTCAAAAATAGGACTTTTCATAAACTGAAAAATAGGCAGTGAAGACATGCACTTATCTCCCTCTTGGTAATACCTGTGTAAAAAGTGAGATGGGTTTTTGTCACTTGGCCTATTAGGAACACAAAACTCTTCCAGTTTCTCAAACTACTTCTTGGATTAGCCACAATAGTTTCTGCAAAACTATGACTTGAATAGGAAATTTCTGAAGAATGTACCATTTTTGCTCTAATTTCATCTTTTAACGTTGAATTTGTTTTAACTATTTTTCACTTTTACTTTGGATAAAATTCATTGTAGCTGGTGAAAGTGTTTTCATCTTTGTTTAACCCTTATTCTCTTCATGTTTACTTTTACTGTTTACTTTTTACTTTTTTACCGCTCTGTTTTTCAACTGTCTTCACTTTGACATGAATTTGTATGCTGTGTTTTGTAATTGTCTTCCCTATTTTTTATCTTCATGCTAGCTGATTTAATTGACTTGGTATTCAATCTGATACTCTTTAACCCTGATACTCTTTAACCTTGATACACTTTGACTGCTCTTTACTGTGTCCTTTTGCCTTCAATGTGTAGTTTAGGTTTTTATTGTTTGTTTCAATAGTATATCGTTTAATCTCCTGTTTCCTTTGCTTGTCTTTCAACTGTATGTTTTATCTTCCATCTATGTTTGAATATATTTGATAGCACTCTTGGAGTAAACAGGTCTTATGACTAGTATTCAGACTGTTTATCCAAGGCTGTGGTCTTCTGATCACCTGTACAACAAAAAAAACTGTTAAGAAAGCATTGGTTTGCATGGGAGGTTGAAAATGCTTCATTTGAGCTTGAGAGGTCTATGGAGTGAGTCCATAGTGCCTTCCAGGATGTAAACCATACTCGAATTGGTTAACCTCGATGTTCTTTTGCATGGGCGCACAGGTTTACTGAATAAAACAGTGAAAATGATTTTGTTTTTGCTTTATTTGCAAAGTCAAAGATTGTCGGGTTTTTGGATTTTAAATGGGTGATGTCAGTAGCAAATGACATGACATTGTGTCATATGTGGGAAGGTGGTAAGCGGTTTCATATCGCATCGCTTGTGGGGAAGGGCAATAATAGACCTCGAGCTAGCGATTCCATATAGTGTTTGACGTGTGGTGGAGGTACGGGAGGAAAACCACTTGGTGATCGAGCGTTAACGCGCGGTCACCAAGGGGGGCGTGATATTGCTGTCGACTGTCGGATGACAAGGTAGAGATCGGACGACAGATGGGCAGGGGACATGGCGGGTAGTTATGCAGCGGGCCCGACACGATAAAATGATGTTTTAATTATATCGGGAGCATTTTGATTGGTCGGGGGATGGTTATTAGTTAACCAGGGGTTGACTAATCTCGTGTTTCATGAAGCGGGGAAGGTTTTAGGTTCTTAATGAATTACAAATTAATTCATTAATCCTTTTCTAAACTATGACTATGGTCGTATTCAAACGGGGGCGAAATATATAAAATGTCGGGGTTTTATATATAGTTAAATAATACGGAAAGGGGAATATTTTTTTTGGGATTTATATAATATGTCTGTTAATCGTTAATACGACTATGAAGTGAAAAAGTGCCAAGTTAAAATATTTCATGTATATATTTAAACTTAGGCTAAGGTGGAAAAGGGTTTTTATGGGGTATTATGTAATTTTCCTAAGTAAAATAGGATTTTATTTAGGACAAGACTTATGAAAGTGAATGAATGGTTTATGAATAGTTTTAAGTACTTAGGCTTTTTAAATTATTGGGCCGAGGGTCCGGTCCCTCCAGAAGTCAGAGAAATGCTCTGAGCCCCTCCAATTTAGCAAATACCTTAGTACTTAGGGGAAATTAGTGAATAATTAGGGAAAATGAGAAGGGGAGTTAATTATGCTGACTTTTTTTTGCTTGAGAAGCTTTCAATGTACTCTATGCCTTGGCCTTGTGATGAAAGTGAAAGATTAACACATTTAGAGACATTATTCATCACATGTGATTCATTCTGCAACATCATCTACCTACCCTAACTACTTTAACCTATCATTTTTTCTTCTTTATTTGGGCGCACTTAGATTGGCAAACCCTTATCAAATCATCCTTTTCTTTTACATGGAAAGCCTACCTAAGTCTACACTTATTACATCCAAGGGCTTAGATTAGACTGTTGAGCTCCTTTTATTTACTCTACCTATCTACTTATCTGCCAAGATTACGCTATTTGGTCAGATTTTATTCTCTATCTCTAAAACATGAAATTGAAAAATGAATTAGCCAAGTTTAAACAGTTTGTCTATTCATGAATTGTGGCATAAGTGACAATCCCTCCGAAATCCTAGGTTGGTGATCCTCTCACTTCATGGCATTTTCAATTTCATAATCCTGCACACAATTGTTTATTACACAAAGTGAAAAAATAGTGGCATTTAAACTTGCACACTTTCCTGGTCTTTCTTTTGTTGGGGTTCATTTCTTCTCATTTTTTGACCATTTTATTCTTTTTACCCTTTGATTTTTCTTTTAGGGTATACCCTCTTTACATTTTTTAAATTTTTCGATTTTTTGAAAATATGGAAAACCTTTGCAACAAGGAAAGGTATGAACATATTACAGAGCTCATCAAGTCAATCATGAAATATGACACCTATTGGTATAGGAGCATAACACTGGCTCCCCTTGGGGATGGTTTTTCCTGATGAAAAGTCAAGAAAAACAGGTCAGATGGCCTTCTGAATGACTATGACTATGCTCTGAAATTTCCTTCTGCTGGTTGCTTTATTGTATGTATGACAGTACCACTTGTGTAGCTTAGGTCCTTCTCTTCGGGCTTCAACTCCAACAAGTTACTATCCAATCAACACCAAACCTTTATTCTTCCTACTTGAATCCCACTCGAGCACCTTGTAACTTAGGTAGGAATCTTTAGTCTTGGTATTTTTATCAAAAATCTTTTTAACCTTTTCCTGCACAACTTGAGATTTGACCTGAAACTAAAAGGTGTTGCAACCTTCAAACCAAATTAGTAAATCATCAAGATATTAGGGCCTTTTGATTGGATTCAAATCTTTTAGGATTTATTTCATAATCTACTAAAAACTGAATTAAATCAAACTAAAATCCTACCTACTTACTCTAATTAGCTTTATAATTTTTGGTTAGGTAAAATGAAACAACCAATACAACCACTCAAGCAGTATATATGTTGATGGATTTTGTTGCTTGGGCTTGTTTGTGATTGAAACTGAGATCCTAAAGTCAAATATAACCTTGTCAACCATAGATAAGATAAGTAAATACTGGCTTTCATTTGTAGGCTCCAAAAAATGCACAAAAGGATCCTGCAAAATGTGTACACTATTTTTAAATAGATTCAAACAACTACATAAATGTTCTGGATAGCCTTCATGCCGTGAAACTAAAATGTCACTTTCATCTTTACCACCCTGTAGAATTTCAAATGAGCATTGTGATGATACTCCTATTGATTGAAATGTGTGGCTGGTGAAACCATTATCATCTTGATTTTGACTCTCATAGTCTGCTGATGGAGAAAAATTATGATTGCATTCCTTATTAAACTCATCAGTTATGGGATGATGAAAAACCTGGAAAGATTGATGCAACTTATTACATATATGTTTAAATGGAACTTCATAAGTTTCTACAAGCTGCTTGCCCTACTCTTTAGAGATTTGATACCACATTCCCTTTAAAAACTGAAATGATTCAAAATAAAGGGGCAAAGAAGCTTCACTTATTTCCAAATTTTCTGCATTTTCTTCCTCACTTTCATAGCTGAAATGAACAAGCTGATCGCTATTTTCAAGTTGGTGAAACTGGATTTCCTTATTCCCCAAACTAGCCTCTAATTTCTTTGTAAAGTTAGTTTGGATTTGAAGAAGATAATTGTCATCATATTGATCATATTTGGGAAAATCATCAAAAGAAGTAATGTCATCAAAATTTTGTTTGAGTTTGGGTGGTGAGATTCAATAGCAAAGGGATAAGACTTAGCATTTTAGGCCATTGGGCTAATGGAGTCAAGGAAGATGGCTTTACTGGACTTGGTTTCTTGACAAAGGATGGTTTCACAGGGCAAGATGGTCAAACAGGGAATAGATAAAGACTTGGAATAGATGGAATGGGTTTCAAAAATGGGTGAAGGGAAATTAAGAATCCTCCAACCTATTTCAAGAGGGAACGTGGATGATTACTAATAAAGAGTAGTTAAGTATTCTTTAATACATAATAAAAGTGAATGAACTAGAAAACATGAGCAATTAAGATTTCATTGTTTATTCTAATTCAAAAGAAAACATAGAAAATGATAACTTTTGAAGACAGAGTGCAATGAAGCATATTCTGAATTACTCTTTTCTGTTTATCATTCAAATGTGAAACAAATATGATATAATAAACAAGGAAAACTTTAAAGCATAAGGTATAGAGGACTTATTGATCTAGTGTTTGATTCAAGAAATCTGTGAAAAGTCCCTTGCATTAATTCTTTATCCAGCAAGCCATGCGAAAATTTGATCCAATCAACACTTTATTCCAAAAATCTAGTATTACAACAATATATATGAATCTAGCTAAAATACTTCAAATGAAGAAGTATTTATACTAATTGTAAACTGAAATATCTTGAAAAAATATCAAGATTAGTTTCACAAATATCTCCAATTGTTTACATTAATAGAACTTAAATAAAGGGCATTCCAAACTAATGAATCTATTTGGCACTATTTATATGGATTTATGGTGACAAAAAAGAGAAATTCGAATTTGATAGCAACTCTTAGTTGATGATGAGGCATCCCAGTCACTAACTGCATCCTTCCTTTATGCATTCTACCCTAGAAATTCTGCAAACTTTGGGTCCAATGATTCGCTTGTATATCTCAGTTCGAGATAGATATGTAAACAGTGAAAGACGTTTTTGTAGATAAGATTATTTGAAGATAAACCTCTCTCAATTTCCCAAAATTCATCTCCAGCTATTCACAATATTCTTTGTAAAATGATGTCAAAAACATGACTTTTTCACAAACTGAAAAATAGGCTGTGAAGACATGCCCTTATCTCCATATTGGTAATACCTGTGTAAAATGTGAGATGGGTTTTTGTAGCTTGTCCTGTTAGGAACAAAAACCTCTTCCAGTTTCTCAAAATACTTCTTGGATTAGCCACAATAGTTTCTGCAAAACTATGCCTTAAATATGAAATTTCTGAAAAATGTACCATTTTTGCTCTAATTTCATCTTTTAACCTTGAATTTGTTTTAACTGTTTTTCACTTTTAATTTGGATAAAATTCATTGTAGATAGTGAAAGTATTTTCATCTTTGTTTAACACTTAATCTCTTCATGTTTACTTTTACTGTTTACTTTTTACTTTTTACTTTTACCGCTCTGTTTTTCAACTGTCTTCACTTTGACATGAATTTGTATGTTGTGTTTTGTAATTGTCTTCCCTGTTGTTTATCTTCATGCTAGCAGATTTACTTGACTTGGTCTTCAATCTAATACTCTTTAACCCTGATACACTTTGATTGTTCTTTACTGTGTCCTTTTGCCTTCAATGTGTGGTTTAGGTTTTTACTGTCTGTTTCAACAGTAAATCGTTTAATCTCATGTTTCCTTTGCTTGTCTTTCAACTGTATGTTTTATCTTCCATCTTAGTTTGAATAGATTTGATAACACTCTTGGAGTAAATAGGTCTTATGACTAGTATTAAGACTGTTTATCCAAGGCTGTGGTCTTCTGATCACCTGTACAACAAAACAAACTGTCAAGAAAGCATTGGTTTGCATGGGAGGTTGAAAAGGCTTCATTTGAGCTTGAGATGTTTCTGGAGTGAGTCCATAGTGCTTTCCGGGATGTCAACCATGCTTGAATTGATTAACCTCGATGTTCTTTTGCATGGGTGCACAGGTTTACTGAATAAAACAGTAAAAATGATTTTGTTTTTGCTTTATTTGCAAAGTCAAAGATTGGTGGGTTTTTGGATTTTAAACGGGTGATGTCAGTGGCAAATGACATGACATTGTGTCGTATGTGGGAAGGTGGTAAGCGGTTTCATATCGCACCGCTTATGGGGAAGGGCAGTAATAGACCTTGAGCTAGCGATTCCATAGAGTGTTTGATGCGTAGTGGAGGTACGGGAGGAAAACCGCTTGGTGATCGAGCGTTAACGCGCAGTCACTAAGGGGGGAGCAATATTTTTGTCGATTGTCAGATGACATGGTAGAGATCGGACAGCGGACGGGCAGGGGACATGGCAGGTAGTTATGCAGTGGGCCCGACACGATAAAATGATGTTTTAATTATATCGGGAGCATTTTGATTGGTCGGGGGATGGTTATTAGTTAACCGGGGGTTAACTAATCCCATGTTTTGTGAAGCGGGGAAGGTTTAGGTTCTTAATGAATTACAGATTAATTCATTAATCCTTTTTTAAACTATGACTATGGTCGTATTCAACCGGGGGAAGAATATATAAAATGTCGGGGTTTTATATATAGTTAAATAATACAAGAGGGGGAATATTTTTTTCGGGATTTATATAATATGTGTGTTAATCGTTAATATGACTATGAAGTGAAAAAGCGCCAAGTTAAAATATTTCATGTATATATTTAAACTTAGGTTAAGGTGGAAGAGGGTTTTTATGGGGTATTATGTAATTTTCCTAAGCAAAATAGGATTTTATTTAGGAAAAGACTTATGAAAGTGAATGAATGGTTTATGAATAGTTTTAAGTACTTAGGCTTTTTAAATTATTGGGCCGAGGGTCCGGTCCCTCCAGAAGTCAGAGAAATGCTGTGAGCCCCTCCAATTTAGCAAATACCTTAGTACTTAGGTGAAATTAGTGAATAATTAGGGAAATTGAGAATGGGAGTTAATTATGTTGACTTTGTTTTGCTTGAGATGCTTTCAATGTACTGTATGCCTTGGCCTTGTGATCAAAGTGAAAGATTAACAAATTTAGAGACATTATTCATCACATGTGATTCATTCTGCAACATCATTTACCTACCCTAACTACTTTAACCTAGCATTTTTTCTTCTTTATTTGGGTGCACTTAGATTGGCAAACCCTTATCAAATCATCCTTTTCATTTACATGGCAAGCCTACCTAAGTCTACACTTATTACATGCAAGGGCTCAGATTAGACTATTGAGCTCCTTTTATTTACTCTACCTATCTACTTATCTGCCAAGATTACATTGTTTGGTCAGATTTTATTCTCTATCTCTAAAACATGAAATTGAAAAATGAATTAGCCAGGTTTAAATAGTTTGGCTATTAATGAATTGTGGCATAAGTGACAAGCTGCACACAATTGTTTATTACACAAAGTGAAAAAGTAGTGGCATTTAAACTTGCACACTTTCCTAGTCTTTCTTTTGTTGGGGTTCATTTCTTCTCATTTTTTGACCATTTTATTCTTTTTACCCTTTGATTTATCTTTTCGGGTATACCCTCTTTACATTTTTAATTTTTTTTTATTTTTTGAAAATATGGAAAACCTTTGCAATAAGGAAAGGTATGAACATATTATAGAGCTCATCAAGTCAATCATGAAATATGACACCTATTGGTATAGGAGCATAACAGTATCATCACCTTTGCCTTCCACATCATTGGCCTTTACCACCTGGTGCCACCTATATTGCCACCTTGACTTGCCATGCCATACTAGCACCATGTCATTTTGGCCCAATCTTATCTCTTAGAATAGAACTACACTTTGGTGCTTGAGGGCCCAATATAATTAAGCCACACTTAATCATAATTAATTAATCATTAAAATTGGATTAAGGACTTTTATTAAGGTCAACGAAGTTCACAGAAAATCAAAATTTTCACATTATATAAAAAAACACCTTATTTTATTCTCATACTACACCACTCTTGAAGGGATTATATCGGTCCCTAGTCTACTAGAGGCCCTTTTTCTAGGTCATTCTTTTGGGTTCTTATACTAGCCAGGCTCATACCAGTCCTACTTTGTGGGGAAATATATTAGCCTCGATATTCATACTAGTCCCTACTCCCATAGGAAGTATATATTGCTGCCCAACCTATCATGGTGGTCCATACTAGCCTGAGCTCCAATCTACCATAAAAAACTTTGACCATGATCGAATCTCACTTGATCAACCTCGCTTCAAATGTGTTTTTATCCTTATTTCTTTGGATTTGGATGAAGTGCCATATATCATTGGAAAGGTCTATGAGAAAACTATTCAACCATGCACCTTTTATTCTCATTAGGATTAAGGAAATAGAAGGGGAGTTCCTTCAAATACAGATTCCCCTTAAGCTTCCTTGTGTTTCAAGGACACAACAAACCTGCACAACACTACCATTTACATCAATGATAGTACATGCATGTTTCCAACAATCTCCTGCTTTGACATTGATGGAAACAACACCAGACATGTACTAGTCATTAATGGTCTTTGGGCTAGACTCCCCTTATCTGCTTGTTGATTGGTCCTCTCTTGATGTCTAATTATTTTCCTATTTTGACATCAATGGAAAAAGGAATGTACTCCCCTTGTCACCAACATGATTCTTGGCTAAAACCAGTGAACCACTCACCTTGTTAGGAAGAAATTGCACCCATATTTTGTATAAAATATTCAAAACTGTCTCGAAAAGGGTTTGGCAAATATGTATACAATTTTCTCTTTTGTTGGAATGTATTTTGACCAGGAAACATTATATACAACTTGTTTTATCAGAAAATGTTATTTGATAGGAATATGTTTTTTCTTAGAGTTCATAATAGGTTTTTAGAGATACTGATGGAAGTGGTATTGTCACACAAGATAGGCAGATTTTGATCACCATTTTCTTGAAGATCCTTGAGATTATACTTCATCCATAGAACTTGAGTGCAACATGAGGTTGTTGCAATATATTGTGCGTAGCTATGGATAAAGAAATGGAGGTATGTTTCTTGCTAAGCTTGGATACCAAACAATTTCTTAAAAATAAGGCTCCCTCACTAGTGATCTTATTATCATCAACATAATATCCCAATCTTCATGTATATAATCTTTGAGAGTAAGGTGTGTGCCTCATAGATACTTCAAACCAAAATTTATGGTTCCTTGCAAGTATTTAAATATTCCTTTTACAACATTCACATGAGTTTCTTTTGGATTTGACTGAAATCTACCCACTAGACCTATTTCTTACATGATATCTATTCTTGAAATTATTAACTAAATAAGTCTACCAATCATACACTTGTACATGGTCTAATTTTCTAATGGAGACTCATCGTCCTTACTGAGCTTGCATGTTATTATCATGGGATTTCTCACAAGTGCACTATTTTCCATAACAAAATTACTCAACATTTATTTAAGATAATTGGTACAAGGAATAAAAATGCCTCTTTCTCATTAATTAACTTGCAAATTATTAAAGAAATATAATCCCCCCAATAGACATTTCAAACTCTTTCTACATGTTAGTTGCAAAAAAGTTTCTCATAGAATCAACATCACTTCCAAAAATATTGTCATTCACATAGACGAAAATGATCAGTAAGTTATAATTTTTATTATTTATATAAGGGTTACTATCGGATGCCCCTCTTGAAGCTTTGCTGCTAAATATATTTATCCAAACTAGAGTACTAGGCCCTAGTTACTTATTTTAACCTAGACAAACATTTCCTTAATCTGCGCATATAATCCTTGTCTTTTTATCACTAAAATCCTTATGGATGCTCAATATATACTTATTCTTGCTATTATCCATTAAAAAATGATGATTTTACATCCATATGATAAACTTCAAACCCCTTAAATCATACAAGGGCCAAGAACAGTCTTGATTCTTCAAATCTAGCTACTAGAGAAAATGTTTCTTCAAATTCAACACCTTGGACTTGTACATATCCTTTACATGAAAGACTTGTTTTTTTCTTGACTACTTGTCCACCTTCATTCAACTTATTTTGATAGAGCCACTTGGCTCCAATCACATTTTTTTCATTAGTTGTTTGAACATACCCCCATGTCTCATTCTTCTCAATCTATGCTAGTTCTTCATTCATAACTTTAACCCAATGTTCATCTTGACTGGCTTAAGAAAATTTTTGGGGTTCCATAAGAAATATAATAGCTAAGATATGATAGTTTGTTGTACCAACAAGTTTCCTTCTAGTTTGAACTAATCATTCCTTACCTCCAAGAATTTGGCTATCTGGATGATTATTTTGGATATACCTAGATGGAATTTTTGGATGCAAAGGCTAAAATTCTTCCTTTTGTTCCTCTTCATGCTCTTCATTATGATTTTGTTATTCTTCTTGGTTGTTATTTGGTTGTGTTTGAGTTTGAGGAAATTCTTCATTTGTTCTTACATCAATACTTTCAATAACCTAAAGTGTCCTTCTGTTGTAACGTCTATATTACTGAATTCTAATATATGCATATCCAAGTAAAATTCCTTCCTTAGCTATGAAATTAAATTTCCCTAAATCATATTCATTTATCTTAATATAGAATTTGCATCCAAACAATTTGAAATGTTTGACAGTGGTTGGTATACCTTTCCATAATCCATAATGTGTTTTGGTATTGTTTACCTTTATTTGTGCTTTGTTCAAGATATATACTGCTTCTCCTAAAATTTTGTCTGTAACCGAGCTTCATTGAACATTGTTCTATCCATTTCTTGAACTGCTTGATTTTCTCTTTCAACAACTCCATTTTCCCATGGATTTCTCACCACAATAAGTTGTTTCCTAATCCCATGCTTCTCAATTTTGGAAGTAAACTCCCATCCTATGTCATTTCTTAGGCATTTTAATTTTATATTAGTTTCATTTTAAACTAAAGCCTTGAAGGCTTGAAATTTCTCAAAAGTGTAATATTTTTATATAAGAAAAGTAACCCATGTCATTATTATACAATCATCGATGAACAACATAAAATACATTTCACCTTTCAGTGTTTAAGTCTTAGCTGGTCCATAGAGATATGTATGGATGAGTTCCAAAGGATGGATCCAAAGTATTGTTTTATTTTACAGAAGACCCTGGTTTGTTTTTCATGTTGGCATGCATTATAGAGGGCATTATCTAGTTTTGATATATTTGGCATGTATCTCACTACTTGTGTTTTATTGATCTTTACTAGATTATCAAAACTGATGTGTCCTATCATGCTATTCCATAATCAAATCTCATTTATCTTTCGCATACAACATTTTTCTCCTTTTTCTCCATCAAGAATGTACACTTCACTTGAAGTTTTGTTAGCATTTTCCACTAGCTTTCCTATATTAGCATTTATAATTTCACATTCTTTAGAGATCATACCCTTGATAGCACATTTGAATAAAAATTAGGAGATTATGTTTCAATACCTCCACATATAAAACTTTTTGGGCCTTAGCTCTTCCATTATCTATGTTGATTGTTCCTTTCCCAACTATTCTTGTAGATGCATTATTTCCAAGTATTACTTGGCCTCCATATTCTTCTTTTAGTTTCTCTAATATCTTATTATGTGTATTCAAATCCACTATTAATATACAATCTGT
Organism: Pinus taeda; assembly: GCA_000404065.3. Lineage (NCBI taxonomy): Eukaryota > Viridiplantae > Streptophyta > Pinopsida > Pinales > Pinaceae > Pinus > Pinus taeda. The sequence goes on along the minus strand of APFE031325495.1, from coordinate 58,913 downwards.
TTTCTTGTCTTTAGGCATAATATAACATATGGCTACATTCTTCCTACTTCTCTTGTTTCTTTTTCCATATTTTTGGACGCTGATTTCCAAGGGTACATTCTTCCTTGCCTTGGTTTTGAGACCTATTTAAGATACTTTTTCAATCATGTGTTTTGAGCCCATAGTTATTGCATTTGTATAATTCAAGGTAATTCAATAGAGGAGCCAAATAATTACCTTTTCTAATACCACTTTCATACATACCTCTAGGTTTGTTTCTTGAGTAATTGTTTATTGGAGCTTTAAGGAATTTTATCCTTCCATATTCTTTTCTTGCATAATCTCTACTTAATTTCTTTATGACTAAAATTATTACATGAGTAGCGATATTTGTAAAAGAAATTTTGGTACCTAGATGTGTATTGCCTGTTGAAAGGAATAACTTTGTTGAATCTACTTTGCATTCTTTCTTTGACATAGTCATAACATTTTTTATTTGTAGTTGTATTGGCGCCTTCCCTATTCTTGATTGATACTTTTAGTGTATTTGCATGGCTTCCATCTTCTCCCTTTTCTGATTCCTTTGATTATCTCTTAAGTTTTTCTAAATGACTCAACTTTATTTTGATGGAAGAAGATTCATGATTTTTTTGTTCCTTCCAACTATTCTTGAGTGCATAAGAAAATATGGTAGGTTCTTTGCATTCCTTTTCTGCTATTGTCGAACTTGACTCTCCCTTGGAATTATTTAGGTTCTCTTCATAACCAAGAAATGTATTGATAAATGTATACATATGACAATTGAGGATGTGGTCTAATTATTTAATACCTTTTATTATACATAAATTTTGATTTAGTTGATCTTAGACTTTTTCTAGTTCTTTTCTTAAAGAGACAATTTCTCTTTCCAACTTCTCACATTGTCCTTCCTTTTCTTTCAACTGTTTTTTCATAATATCCTTTATTATTTTATTTTATTCTACTTCAATTTTTAGGATAATGATTGAATCTACATCAAATACTTCATATTTATATTCTATCAACCAGTATTATAATTGGCTAACCCTTTCCCTTAGTCGAGTTATCTCTTCCAGGGCACTCAAAATTTCTCCCTCAAAATCCAGTTCCCCTTCAATATCTTCTTCAAAATTTTAATCATCCATAGTTATGAACAAGATGTATCCTCTATCGTCACCAAAATTGCAATCATCACTTCATAATCACTATTTTTTTTGGTATACAAACTTTTATTTTTGACATATCCTCTTCTTTTATGATCATGAGATTTGAATCTTTATTTATCATCACTATCATTTAATTTTGCATAAGGACACTTATATGCATAATGACCCTTTCTACCACACTCAAAACACTTGAGTGGAAGCTTACCTTTGAATTTTCCAGTTCCCCTTTTTAGGTTTCTCACAAATTGATCTTCTTCTTCATCTAGTTCACGACTCGAGTCTTCATGGATATTTTTCTATTGGTTTCTTTAGATACTTTAAATTATTTATGTCTTGATCTTGTCTTCTCCTTCTTTTTTCTCATTTTGTATGTGTTGAGAATTCCATGAATACAACCCATCTACAGATTCTGAAGATTTGACATTTCCTTAATAGCGGCAAATTTTTCATTGAATCTTGAGGGAAGGGATGTCAGTATTTTGTGAACTTGAGATTCCTTAATTGTCTTAAAAATACCTCTAATACTATTTATTGTCCCATCTACATGAAGAAATAATGCTACCAAATTCTTATCTTCATCCATTTTAAAATTTTCGAACTAACCTTTATAAGTTTGTAGCTTAGCCTTATTCATTTTTTCATCTCCTTTATAGCTTCTTTTAAGCTTGTCCCACACTTCCTTGGTTGATTTATTATGCATCACTTTGAATTTTTTTATGTCTAATAGTCCATATAATGATGATATAAGTTTTTCTTTTGCATCAATTGGAGGAGTTGGTAGAACATAATGACCATTTTCAACAGGCAGCGAAACATCAATACCTAGAGATATAATATATGTACTCATTCTTACTTTCCAAAAAGGCATAATTTGATCCATCAAACAATGGAGATTTTCTTGATGAAAATTGCTTTTGACTGACATGATCTTTAGTGATATACTTTCTAGTTGTTAACTACTTCTTGTACCAATTGTTGGAAATATTATTATACTAAGAGGGCGGTGAATCAATGTAATGGCTATTTTGAATAATTCATAATACTTCAATGTGTACACAATTTCAATCACATTAGAAACATAAGAAAACACTAGATAGATGTGGAAACTCTTATGGGATAAAAAAAAAAAAACTTATTTATATAAACGTTCTTGTAGGAATCAACCTATTGTTACAATGATTTATTGGCACCAACTAGAAGGAGTCACCAATCCCTTGAAATATGTTTAGTGACACCAATTACAAGAATACTGCAATCCCTTGAAATAATTTTACTAGAACCACTGAGAAGGAGAATTCAACCCTCTAAATGATTTATTGGCACTAATAAGAAGGAGACACCAATCCAATCAAACAAGATTATTGTCACCAACTAGAAGGATACTTCAATCCCTTGAAATAAGTTTACTAGAACCAACGAAAAGGAGACTTCAATCCCATAAATGATTTGTTGGCACCAACCAAAATCAGACACCAATCCCATGAAGTAATTTATTGGCACCAAATAGAGTTGCATATCAAATCCCATTTTCATCCATTTTCAAACTCAGGTCCACATGATTTCCAATTATACATATTGATTGATTTCTAATTAAATTTGTATTTTCTAAAAGTTTCTTTCACTTCTTCACATCGCTTCCTCATTTGTATCTTCATCTCTATTTTATCCAAAAGAATGATATACTTCTCCTTTATTCTGCATGTTACTCCCTATTATGTACTTGCATACAATATCATCCTATTTGTTCATACTTCATTCCTAGATTCTTCATCAATCATACATCTTCCATAGATTTCATTCTTAGAATTCTTTTCTTGTTGAGTGACACAAAACATCATTAATATTATTTGTCTTTCTCACTCTTCACATACCAAAATCACAACTATCTTTATGAAAACATGCTACAATCACTCCCTCTACTTTCAAAATTCTTAAGATTATTTATACTACATTGGTTCAATGAACTCCTAGTAGGGATGACATGACATTAAACACAATCCAAAAATATTAGATTATTATTTTGATTACATGGCTAGAAATTAATTCCAGATGACTTGGATAAGACTTTTTTCATTGGCTCCTTGAATCCTTGGGGACATAAATATAGTTCCATGAAGCCACATGATATGACCGACTTAAAGAATTGTTTTAGTAAATCTAGATTCAGGTCCACTTAGATATTTAACATGCTATCTCACTCCACACTGAGAGATCTATATAGCTGGATGATTTTTTAAGTTCAAGATTCCTTGGCTCCATTTTCAAATTCCAATTTGAAATAGAATAAGGTGTTATGACCCAACACAACTCATACAATGTTTTATTGCACCTATCTACTAGGGTTGGGCCTTTTATTTCTTTGAATACGAACTACTGGGACAACAAACTTAAATCTTTGATCTGAATATTTGAGAATCCAAGTATTTCTTAAGCTACAAACTTTATTGATGCCCTGATGAGCCAAAGGAAGGATACAATTTAGTTTCTTTGACATAGAACCACAACCACATAACATTGACCATAATTATTTTTATTTTATCTGGATCTGATCATTTTTTGGTTATAATATTGCATACATCCCTAGATTCCAGATGCATGGATAACTCTACAAAACCCCTAAATGTGTGGAACATAGTAATGGATTTCCACTTCACCCATTAAGCTTTGGACCAAACTCGGATGTGGTATTTTGCTCTAGAGATCTAAATGTTTTAACATGTGAAGCCTTATAAAATGATCCCTTGGAACAAATATCAAGGCCTTTGGTTATGTTGCATTAATCCATGATGGACCATCCATGGGACACTACATGTTTGTTTTCCCTCCTCATTACCGACATGTGTACAATGCCTCATGATATTGTCTTATCTTGGGATTTCAAAACCAAACTGCACTTTAGTGCTTGAGGGCATAGTACCTAGATGCGGGACCCATTAATGCTACATTATCTTCCACATTATTTTCAATGTCAACATACTACCATGTGTTATTGCCTATTATTTCCACATGTCCGAGTACTTGCTACATGTCACTTGTCACATGTATAGTCAGCCACCAAAAAATGTTGAAAATGAGTACCATGTGCCATTTCCCTCTGTTGCCATGTCATCAACCTCTACCACATGGTGCCACCTATTAGTACACCTTGAATTGCCATGTCATACCATTACCATGTCATATTGGCCTAGTCTTAGCTTTTAAGACATAAATTCACTTTAGTTCTCAAGGGCTCGATTTAATTAAGCCATGATTAATCATAATTAATTAATCATTAAAATTGGATTATGGACTTTAATTAAGGCCAACTGCATTCACAGTAAATAGCAACTTTCACATTATATAAAACATTATTCCTTATTTATTTTTCATACCATATCACTTTATGAAGGCTTACATCAATCCCCTATCTATCATAGGCCCTTTTACCAGGGCATACCAATGGGTTCTTCTACGAAGCCTCACTTGTACTAGTCTCACTTCCTAGGGAAATCTGTTAGCCCCATGTTTCTTATTAGTCCCTACATCCTGGAAATTTTATATTGGACCCCATCCTACCAAGCTAGTCCATACCAGCCTAGGCCCTAACTTGCAATACAAAAATTTCACTAGGTTGTAACCTTATTTGATTTTCCTCACTTCAAATACATTTTTGTCCTTGTTTTTTTTAATTTAGAAGAAGTTCCATATACCATTGGAAAGGTATTGAGTAAGCTATCCAACTATTGACTTTTGATTCTCATTAGGAATAAGAAACTAGAGGTGAAGGTACTTCAAATATAGCCCCCCGCGCGCCCCCCCCCCCAAGCTTCCTTATCCATCAAGGACACTAAAGACCTATAGAAAACTTCCATTACATCAATGACACTATAGTTGACATCAATGCCAATATTGACATACTACCAACATCTCATGGATGTTTTCCTATGCTCTTGTGATTCCAAATGCATGGAATCGTTTTGTATTTCCCTAGATGTGTGGACCAATTATTTATATTTACATCTATTGAATATTCTTTGTATATGTTTCCTCACATATGCTTATGGATGACAATGTAGAAATAAATTACAAGAATTTAATCTATTCTATTATTTAATTGTCCTTTTGAATAACACCTAGTCCACTTGTAGGTGAATGATTTGGATGTTTAATATTTGATATTTAAGTAAATATGAGTGTGTTTAAATAGAGAAGAATCATCTCTTTAAAACTGTAGAGGGATATTGGAAACAAATCCTACTAGGTTGACCTTTTTCCTATTAAGAAAGAATGTCAACATTCTTGGCAACCATACTAGGGATAAAAAAGTCAATATTATTTTCCCAGTAGATGAATCATCCTCATCCAGTCCAAACTTAAGTTCTTATCATAGTGGAAGACCAAAGAAGCATATTGCATCAATTAATCAACTAAGTCTTGTATACTTTACAAACTCAAGAAGAGAACGATTTATTGGGGCAAGTTCTATCCCAATAAGAATTACCTATGCCTAAAAATATAGAAAGGTAACTTCACTAAATGAAACATTTGAAGTTGGAGGATTCATAGAATACAAAAATGTCATTAACAATGAGCCTAGAGAATAAAATTTCTAAAAAGAGTAGTACCTCTACGAATGAAGAAAGTTATCTTTTCATTTTTCCTGTTGATGGTGCTGGACATGCCAACATTTAGGGGATCTCCCTGATATGAAGTCCCAACTAGACCTCACACCATTTAGAGTAGGATTCCCAACATTGGGGTGTTAATGGTGTGCCTTGGTTGTGAAAACACATAGAGTGGTGCATAGTAACTTTGGTGAGAGAAAGTGTGTGACCCTGCGGGAGGTTAAGTGTGATGCATGGTGGTTCCAACACATGAATGGAGAAGGAAGTGAGCCCCTTAAAATATTGTAATTGTATGTAGCTTGAAAGAAGCCCATGAGAATAATGACATCATAGGATGATATGCAGAATAATCCACAAGTTAGCAGTGAAGAATTAATACAACAACATGCGTTCAACAAGATTCATACAATTGCAAACAAAATAGTTCATAAGCATAAGTTAAATAACATACATTGAAAACAAAACAAGAATAGTCCTACTATATTCACAACATATGCATGAAATCATGTCGACTTTGTTCTTTTATTAAAAGAAAAAGTTTCAATCATACATACACCATTGATGAAACACTAGCCCCAATAGTGGAACATGAAGTCAACAACACCTGCTCCTCCAAGGAAGTATACTCCCCCTATGATACGAAGAAGCCAAGGCTCTCACAAAACTCTCAAGATCTTTCTAAGCCTAACCCTAGCCAAAATATTGGTTCCCAAAATCCCTTTACATGAGTTATGGGGTTCTATTTATAACATGAGGGGGTGAGTTTCCAAATCCCATTTGTGACCTTTGGACTACCCTCATAACTATTCAACTTCTTTATAAAATATCTCATTAAATTAAATTAGGACTCTTCACATTCCAATATTGACACTTGGAATTCCACTTTAGAACTAATTACAAATAATATTACATTTTACACTCATACCCAAATAAGACAAAATAGGGTCGAGACAACTTGACAACCTAAGAAGATAAATAATTATGATGCTTGAGTTTGGGGAAACTCTAGATCAACAACTTACACTTGATGCTTCTTGTCCACATATTGGTGCCAAGCATGGTACTGTGTGATGACATCCCCAAACTGCGTGATGGTGTCTAGCTAGAAGAAGACTCTAGCCTCTGTGGCATCTGGGTACAATGTTTTGGAACCAGTCTCTACTTCCCTCTGAAGCATGATCAACATTGTCTACACTTAAATATGGCCACCAATGTAGTTGTGCATGTTTTGTCTATTCACCTCCAAGTCCTCCTTGGTGGAAATCTATCTCAACTGCTCCAAGTATTATTCTACCTCATTTCTCACCTATTTCCTCCATTTGGCTTCAGTGAGTGAGCCAATTGTTGGGATCTTGTGGGTCCTCACCAAGTAATCTAGACTGTTGTATATTCGTGAATACGAGGCATAAATGTTACCAATAAATGAGGTGAGTTTCTTGTTGTTCTAGATTAACATCTGCACTCTTGCTTTATCCAGCTCTTCTTGTGGATTCCTCTTCTTACCCAAGTCAAATGGTGCCCATTTGTATTGCATTTTTCATTCATGAAAAACATCGATTGTAGCTTGCACATTTCTGACAGTTTTGATGAAGTATTTACACTATTGTAGCAAGCCAAGCACACAGACAACTACCTTATGCGTGATAAACAACTCCTCATAGAGATTCCACATGGTTTCTCCAAGTGACGATACTTCATGAAGTTTCGATGCCTTCATTTCCTCTAAGTGGACCTATGTGGAAACTGTGTTCTGAGTCGCTCTATGGAGTTGTTTAACCTCTACAATTTCTTTGCCAGTTGCTTATTCTCGGCCATCAAACATTGAGTGTTTGAATTTGTTTCACCTATGAAGGACAATTTGGCTAAGGCAATGGCTTCAGGATCTCTCTTGGTGTCAGCCACAATCACCCTTTCTCTCATAAAAGTAGGAGATGTGAGATCATTCAAAAAATGCTTCTTACACACTTGTAAAATCTTCATGTGTATTTTATTGAACGACATATTATACGTGTCCATAACCAAATCATATTCAAGAGGAATAACTTCCCCTTCCTCACATTGAGTTGACTCTACTACTTGAAGTGGTGGAGATTGAATAATGACCTATTGTGCTAGGCATCAGGTTGACATCTTGATTCTACAGCTTCGATTCTGCCTCCATATCATTGATATCTATCATTTGCTCAAACTGTTGAGCAACATCTTGATCATGCATTTGTTCTGCCTCATCCGCTGCTGGTGGCTGGATCTCCTCTTGCTCTCCATCTTGTTTCCATGCTATTTCTTTTGATATTGCACATTTCCTTTCTTCTTCCTCCTGCTTTTGCTTCTCTTGTTGTTCTTGCTTCTTCTTTTCTTCCTCCGATCTCCTCTGCTACTCTTCCCTCTTCCTCTATTTTTCTCTCTGCATCCTTTGTTTCCTCACTACCGTAATTGCTAAATCCTCTTCTGTAATAATTGGATCCACATTCATTTTGCAACTTCTTTCTTCCCTAGGCTATGAGAAACCTTTCTCTTGCCTTTATCTTGCATGGGTTTTATCCCTTCTATTGTCACTAGTTATGGAGTTGTTGCCTTCTGTGGAGTGACATGTGAAGTTCCTGCCATACTGACCAGCTCGTGGGGTCTCAAGGCATTGTAGCAATTCTTCCATGGATCCTCCTTCTACTAGTGAAATTTCCCGCTAAGCCACTGAAAGTGAATTATTGTACAGTGGTTCTTGCAAATACCATGGGGATCATACATATTAAAGTCTTAGGTACTGAATGCAAACTTCTTTATTTCCTTTCCTTCGATATCCATGACTTTCAGTTTCTTTATCTCATACAATCCAATTTGCATAGGAAGAGTTGGCCAAGGTGCTTTCTTCTTCCTGTGCAAAGCAGCTGATAACCCTATGATGAGATAATATGACACTTCTTACATGACGAGCTTTTTGATGGCATACCTTGGCAAAACATGCAGAGGATTCTCTCCACCAAACACTCTAAGGAAGGTGTGTTGGCTTGGTTTGGGCTGACCTAGGTTCAATCTATTGCGCACCAACAAAAGCCTCAATCACTGGCCCTTTCAGTAATGACCTGCGAGAAGATCGCAGTCTCACCCAAAGTGACTATGGAAGGATGTAGAACCATGTTTCTACAACCTTGAAGGATTAGGAGATGTAATATTGTTATGTTATCTTATCCTTAGTACTTATAAATCACTTCGTCGCATTAGATTAATAATTTAAACATGCCATATAAAACCATAAACCATCACTGTGCTGAAATAACATGCAAGTGTAATAACTTCTACTCTACAATAAATAATAAGAAAATATATACATCAAAACACCAATGTACTATGGTTCACCCCAGTGTGGGGCTATTTCCATAAGAATTGTTGCTTAACATAATAAATATTTGAATCAACAAATAGTTTTTAGCATGCGCATTAAGCTTCAGGTTGTTTGTGCACTCAGCTATAGACTCAAGCCTATGCACACTTAGCTACAGAGCCTTGTCTTCTCTTCTGAATTACAGACGACAACAATTTTCCCATAACACTGATCTAGATTGATTGATGATTCTATTCTTATTATTTAACCCTATATATACTATTACATTATAGGGTTACATCATCAAAATACCATGGTACAAATACCATGGACTCCCTACAACAAGCAATTATGTTCCCAAAACCATTGATCCTTTACAAAATCACGCACTTTTACAAAAAGGAGGGGATTCGAGGTGACATGAAAGGTGGTTCTCCCTAACCCCTCAACAAACTGCAATCCAAGAGAAGCTTGTAGTGGATGTGCACAGTAGGTTATCAAGGTGACTAAGACCAGTTCATACCAAGGAATGCATGATGTGCACAGATTGCATCCACCAAATATGCAGACATATAAAATCTTTATTTCTCTCCCTTGGGAGGATTCAGGGCATTATCGACATGGATCCTTAATTGTTGAGCCAACAAATATGACTAGTTGAGAGGCTTCCCATTGTTCATAATATGGTTAAGAAGAAATTCCCACCCCTCTAGAAAGGTCTCTGTGTTCTGTTGACCATGGATTGTGAAAGCTAAGGTTTTCAGTATCTGATAGGACCTCCTGAGAGACCTTGTCTTATATGTGTTGGTTGGCGTTTGTCAAAACTTTGATGGCTCCTTCACCCAACTCTTAACAACATCCCTCGTGACCACATACTTATTGGTGGCATAGAAGAGTAAATCCATGCATGTTTCTGGCTTAGCAGTGTAACACCCTCCTCCCACATCTACCCAAGTAACTATCCAACCAGGGTAAACATGCAACAAGAGGCTACTATGATTGGATTTGACCTCCTATATGACCTTAAGGAAGTGGAATTGATAGAAACATCACACATAGTCATCTAACATTAGCTTTAGGACCCACAAAAACCAATCCAACACTTCAGATAGCTTGCCCTTAGGTCCTACTAAATTTTTGACCATCTTAGGCCTTAGTCACTCTCATTTTATAGGCATGAAAGCATCTAGAAACCCAAATTCATTCTCATAAGATGATGTTCCAGCATCTAGGGACCCAATTTTCTAGTTCTGTGCAAGCGACCCTAGGATTTAAGCCACCTTTTTAGGCCCAGAGCCTAGGTCACTGCCCAGAATGGAGTGATAACTTAAGATTAGTAAAATAACAAGAACACAATGATGCCAAAGCAATAAGTTGAACAATACCTTAACCAGAACCCCGCTATCCATGAAAGGCATTTTGTCAAACATATTATCAACATGTAACCTATAGGTGTATACAATAGAATTAAGTGTAGGGATCTCATACTTATCTGAGAATCACTATTAACCATTGTTCCCTCATTTCATTTGCTACATTATCATCTATTAGGCCATAGATACATTATCCATTCATTTACAAGAAAAAACATGCTAAGATCCATACATAGTTGCTATCATAAAACATACATACAACCAACATAATAGGGACCGAAATATCATAAACATATCAGCCAGAAAATCCACATATACGTCAACACATTTACACATGAAAATGAAGAGAATGAATTTCTCATTAATGAATTCAATAAACTAATCGGATATGGTACTACCACATTCCAGTTGACCATAGATTAGCTAAGCCAAGTCTCTCTTCAGCCAATCACCCTTGTGCCATATTCTAAGCATGAATGTGGGACTCATAGAACACACCAAAAATTTCCAACAAGCATTAATTGCACTGGAGTTCTCCGCCTACACCATGAGTAATTTGAGTGCCTCCTAGTCTCTCAGGCTTTACGATAATCCACAGTCTGATATAGGGATCACTAGGCCCTACATTGAGACACACTCTCCAGGATTTACCATATGTCCCATCCCGAGAGTACTAGGCCCAACAGAGAGAAATCCACCTCTTGGCTTTACCGTATATCCCACCATTCATTGGTAAGGATTCCTAGGCCCACTGAGGCACATAATATGGCTTTACCGCAACCCACAATCTAGTTTAAGGGTTACTAGGCTAACGGATTTACCGTGATCCAAATTTTGGTTCAGGGACCACTGGGCCATGTGTTTGTTAGTTCAAAGTTCCACCCCACTTAGGTTCGAATCCATTTGGCCATCCCACATTAACCGAACATGAGAAACCCATCTCATGAAGGCTATTTGGAAATAGCAAGGCTATGCTAAAAAATAATGTCACACCTGGTAAAAACCATGCCATGATAGAAAAGAACCACATGCAATACCATGCATGCCAAATCTAGCAAGGAAAATACACCTGCAACTCGATATCTGAAATGAAGCTTGTTGTAGCTGCTTGATCTTGTCTTTCCCTTCTTGATCTGTGCTTCCTCTTGCCTTTCTTGCTTCAATGCCAAAGTGCTCCAAGAAACTCTAAGTGTTTAAGAGTGAGAGAGAGAGAGAGAGAATAATGAGAAAGATCCAAAAATCAACTGACAAAAGGTTACCAACTAATCTTGGGAAGCCTTTTTATGAATGAGGTCTTTATTTTCTTCATTTGCCATTATTTTCCTTCATTTTCCTTCTCACATGCAACCTATGACCTTTCACCACCTTTTTCTCCTAATTTCCATTATTATCATAAATAATTGTGTCGAAAATGCCATTTTAACTTTCCAAAGCCTTAGCCATTTCCTTTACGAATTTCCTTACCTATAAACAACCAAATGAACACCCCCTAGGATGCCTTGCCCAATATGCAACTGGAATAAGTGTCCCATCAACCACGATTATTGTTTTTAACTTTTATTACATGGAATTTTCACTAGGGATATTACAAGGAAAATGGTACATACGTCGATAATCTGCTACCAAAAAAGTAGCAATCCTCCATCTGCTGGCACTTCTCAAATTCCTGGTCTTCACATCAATATGTGAGACAATCTAACATATGACATCTACACATGGGAAGGCTAGATATCTACATGAAACCTTGTGTAGCCCTGAACTCTAGAAATTAATGTATATATGTCAATCCTCTAGATCTGCTATGAAGTCCCCTGCTAAAAAATCTTCATTAACTTTCTTCTATGTAAGATCTAAGTCCTTTTCTACATATAGTTGAGTGTGTGAATATATTGGCAATTTTATTGGTGTCTTCTCAACTACTTCCCCAGTACTTTTTTTAGTGGTATCTTTTGAAGTAGTTCTCTTGGGTGCCATGGTAATAGTGACTGCTATAGAGAAGCGCTAAACAACTAAGGTATTTGTGGGATAGAAAATACACTCATGGCAAGCAAAAATTAGCCTTTTGCAAATCTATTTTCACAACAATATTAGGCAACAAACTAGTGCACTAGTGAGAAAAATTGTGCAATTCTCTTCGAAAAGGGAGGGAGACTGCCAATGGGGATTGAACATTGCGTAGTACCATTAGCCAGGGGACAACCTGAGGCTTGAGACTGCACAATGTGTAGTCATAGCCTAAGTAGTGACTGGGAGAGATTGCGCATTGCACAGTCTTAGTGGCCAAGGGGCAGATTGAGCCCTGGAACTGTGCAATGCGCAGTTGGGCTAGCCTGTATTGTGCACTACGTAGTCTTAGAGTCCAAGCCTCAGCTTGTGCTTCTGGATTACACAATGACCAGATGGGCAATATGAAAATTGACTAAGGAAAGTGTGGATCTGCCCAACGAAAATGTGGGAAACAAGCAGATCTAAGTGATGATGTGAGTTCAAGTGTAGATATGACTAAGAATAGATGCATTAATGTAAATCAAGTGTAGAAACTTAACAAACGGAAGGAAAAACATATGTGTGAGGATATTTTCTGCAACGGTGATCACTAGTGTGCAAAAATAAGAAAATCAATGTGACACTTAAGAAAGGAAAATAACGAATTGAAACAAAAATTCTAAAAGATAATACAAAGTTAAAATGCCAGCAACCACAAAGAGAAACAAGAAAAACAACACTCATAGAACCAAAACAATAGAAAGTGATAGAAAAAAGGGGCAAAAGACGACAAAAGAAAAACTCTCCTGGAAAAGCGCTGAAAACTGCATCGAAGGTTCCTTGATCTCCTCGGTAATGCTAGAGATCCAAGATTTAATTTACAAATGAGCTCTAGAATCTTCCATTAAATAGATTTGAGTGAATTAGGGTTTATGATGTGCATGCCTAAAATCAAGGAAAAAGTGACACTTGGTAGAAATTTCTAAAAATAGAGATAGTGCCACCTCGGGGAAACTAATGATGAATCCCTATTTTCTAGGGATTTTTTTTTAATTTTATTTTTTTCGTTTTTTGGGAAACTCGCCATGCACACTACCGGCAAAGAGTGTGTAATTATGGGGAGCTCGACAACTTTCTGGATCAATATATTGCGTAGTTTCTGAGATCAGTGATGGATTGTACAATTTTTGGGCTTGATGTTGGTCCGCCTTCCATGAATATGTAATTTTTGAGCTCAAGATAGAACTGCCAGTTTGGATTGTGCAATTTCAATCATTAAGGTTGGCTTAACCTCATGGATTTCTCAATTTTTGGAGGCAAGTGCATAGTTGCTATAAGGCCAAGTCAAGAGCTTAGCTCTTGACTTGTAAAGATCAAATAAGTGTAAAATAAGTAAACACAAGCACAGATGAAAGGAATAAGTCTCATTCAAAACATGAATACTTGATAACAGTCAAAGGTAAGCTCGTGTCAAAAGAAAGGAAGGCTCCAAAATCAAAGCACGGGAAAAAAAATTGTAGGGTGGTTGTAGCCTCTACAACACCACCCAAAAAGGAAAAGTTGTTATATCATGAAGAAATATGAGAAGAAAGGTGAGAGATAGATAATTAGGGAAATCAAATATGTGAAGCTAATAATTAGAGAAATCAAAGGCAAGAGGTTGATCATCTAAGGATAATAAGGGTGAATCCTATTTCCTTGCAAGGTGGAAAATATATCCTTCCTATTATACCTTTGGGAGTTCTACTTGTATTTAATGGTGATGGTTTTATGAACCCTAATAAACATATGGACCAATTCCTAGCCATTTTCGATATCCAAGGAATTATGCATGAATATTTTTTTGTTAGAGTATTTCTTTAGATTTTAATAGGACTTGCTTATGATTGACATCTTTCATTTCCTTTTGACTTAATTACTTCCTTTCATGATATTGAAAAATATTTCATAGGAAGATATTCCCAACATGACGTTGGATACCATACCTTGCTTACCCAAGTTACTTAGTTCCATTTAGAAAATAGTGAAAATATTAGATATTTTAATCTCAGATTCTTTAAAACCCTATAATAGATACCATAGAAAACTAGCATTAATAGCCCATTTGTGTTCGTTGTTATAAAAATACAATTCACGCAAATATTAAGTACACTATAAAATCTATGCATATCAATACATCGCAAGAAGCTAGGAGAAGAGCACAAGAGATGGAAGACGGAATGCTACAAAGTAATGCTAATCCAACTATTATTCTTGGAAAATACAAAGAGACATGTCTTATTTTAAGATAACTAAAACAAAGAAATTGATGCAAAGTGAACATGATACAATTGTTTGAAGGGGTATTTTTCATGGAATCCATCCTAATGCACAAATTTCCCATGCATTATAAATCATATTGTTCAAAGGTTGATTCACAAATTGCTCATCTAAACCAAATGGTTAAGAAAATGCAAAATGAAATAACACAACTAAGAAGAGGAGATGAGTATAGGCCATGACCTCCATAGAATGTTGGAGCACCAAAACATGGTTTCAGAGAAATTATTGATCGAGGTAAAAATGTCAATGAAGTACATTCAAGGATACAAAGGCCACCAAGATTTCAAAATCCAAGTGCTCTGGTCATGGAAGAAGAAGAAATACCAAAAGAGGAAGACCTAGATTCATCTAAAATTATTACAGATTAGAATTTAACCACCTTAGAATCCATGGAGATGAAAGATGTCTAAGTATATTCACTATAGGAATAACTTACCAAAAGAAGTCAAGAGCTCATGGAACATGAGAATATTATTCAAACAAGATCTTAGTTGAACAAAGAAAAATAAAATATTATAATTCAACATACCAATACGAGGAATCAAGGACAAATAACGGTACAAAGAAATATGTAGCACAAGAAATTTAGATCAATTCAAATCAATACCAATAGTATAGTCACTCCAAGCAAAATGTCTTATAATATCATGGATTACTTGTGTAAAATCCATATGTGAAATATATTTTAAATGAATATGTATCCAATATAAGGTTATAAGAAGCTTTTACATCACACCAAAACTATAGTTCTAACCATCTTATCAAGCATGAAATTAAAGTACCTCCTTTCTACATCTCATTGGAAACTTTATATTTCAAATTGCATAGTTTTTTAGTGGAAAGTGGTGCAATAAATAACATCATGTCACTTCATGATATAGGTGAAAGTATTTGTGTGATCAATTCAAGAAGGGTACCAACTTATGGGGAAATTAAATATTTGTGTGCTTGTATAAGTTCAACACTAAATATCACTATTGTTTTGACCATAGTAGTGGTGGACATACTCGTTTCATATGGATTGTCTCTAGAAGAGAGTGGAGTTTTCCCTAAGGAGGATATAGGATGAACAATCAAAGTTGTATGATGCTTCCAGGTAAATATGGTCATATAATAATAATATCAAGGGGATTAAGGATTTTTTTGAGTCTAATTTAGAACTTCTAAACTAGAACATGCTTTTATATCAGTTTGGTGTTAGAACATGCTTTTATATCAGTTTGGTGTTCGTAGAATTTGAAGCACACTACAATATATAAAATGAGCTAAGTTGGATGTTTTGTTAGTTAGTTAAAATTAGCTACTAAATTAAGGAAACACTCTTAAATTTAAACTCAAAATTGAAATAAAATCATTATTACTTGGCTTACTTCAAACTTACAGATACTAAGATTTCTGTCACAAATCCAAGTTCTCTACACAAACATACTTATAATGTCGAAGAGTTCAATATTAAACTATGCACATGGGCTTGGAATAAAGTTACTATTACTTGACTTTAAAAATACTTCAAACTAGTTTATGCTAGGATTTATGTCTCAAATCCAAATTCTCGACACATAGATAATTATAAAGTAATCTAGGAAAGAAGTAAATAAATGCAGCGAAATATAAATCTATTGGAAACAATATAATGCTAATGATATGGATTTTTTTTTTTAATTACAAGATGTGTTTATTAAAATAAAAAATTCATTAATCTATTGATACTCCTCTCATGTTTATGTAATATAATTTAGGAATACTTCACGAATATATTTATGCAAGATATCTGATATGCACTTCTTGAACACATCTAATTATAACAAATAGTGAATTCCATCAAATTAGAATCTAACATATATAGTTATTTATCTAAACTAGAAATCTATAAATTATTTCTTTGATTAATCCATTTGAATTAATAACCAAATCAACTATACTTTAAGATTATAAAAATCAAAAGCTACATCAAATAAATAAAGGAAAGAAAAACATATCAATGATATCTCAAGACTAGCTTGGAAAAGAAATTGTTTTTACACTATCTTGTGAACTGATTTGTATCTCAATTAAAACACAAATGTACATTGACATGAGTTAGAAATATATACATGAATATGAGAAGAAAATCAACAACAAAATTACAAGCATATACCTGTTAAATGAGAGAAAAGTGATGAGCACTAGTATTGCAACAAGAATGCTACAACCCCTGGGGCTACCAACTTTACTATATTAACCCTGGGTTCGTACAAAATTGGAGGTGACAGTGTTGTATACACAAGTAAATGTGATGGGTCCGTTCTTTGTCACTGCTAAGCTGGCAGTAGGCTAATAAGAATTTTCAAACTAGACTTCTATTGATTCACAAGAAGCTTGATTACCAATGAGGAAAAGAGAAATCTACACTAAGGGAAAGCCCGTCTATTGTAGTAAGGAAAAACACTGAAATCAAATGCTAAAACACACCATTTTTTTAACTAACTACTAAGAGGCTTTGCTTCAAAAGAATTCTAAGTTAACATGTATGCAATCCTACTATCCTAGGTATTCAAATTAAAACATCAAACATTCTACTGCTGTGCATGTAAATGAATAAAATAACTTTGTTTTTCTTCTTGTCTTTTTTCATGAGACAATGTGAAAGCTAACTTCTTTTGGTGATGTGGTAGGTGGCTTAGGGATGATTTTGAATGTTTAGAAGGCTTGGGAGACAAGTAGTGGTCCCTTTCTTTCTTCCTAGGAGATTTTTCCACAATTCAGCCTCAAACATAGGCCACTACAGGTCAACCTACAGGATGTCCTAATGCGTTCTACAGGATGTCTTGAATTCCTACCGGATCCCCTGTATTCCTACAGGATACAATCAAGAGAAAAAGGAGGGATGTTGAAGGTGATATAAGGCTTAGGGAAGGTGGTTGGTGTATGGAATGAGGAAATGGAGTGCCTAGGACTACTTCAGGACTCAAAACTAGAGTTGGGAGATGGTTGGATTTTCTCAACAAGCTTGGAGAAGTACTCTTGTGAAATGATGACATTGGTGAGGGTTTTGGTGAAAGGAAGGAATGATCATGGATGGATGAAGTTGGGATGAGGTTTCTGACCATGAAATATATATGTACTATTAAAACTCCTACACTGCATCAAACATTGACATTTATCCATAAATCATGCAAACAAGAAGGATTTCAATTAACTAAGGAAAATAGAATTTCAATAGCTAGCTGCCTACTTCATGCATGAAGGAAAACTTGCAGAATAATATGAAACCTTGGTGAGATCTGAAGTAAAACTGAAGATAGAAGAACTGATAACTAAATCATATTCTTGAAAACTGATCAAATGCTAGCCTAAGTACAAAAAACCCTAAATTCCATGAGAAACTAGAATTCTGTCTTTTTGGGGCTGAATAGGGGTTCTTCCCTCAAACCATGATCCCTTAAGGAAGGAGTGAGGCAAAATCAACCTACTAAAAAAATTTTGATGTTATGTTATCTCTTCTAAGCTATTGCTGAAGTAAAACAAAAATGGAAACAAACTAATCAAATCTACAACTACTTGCTATGAAATAATTCTAAAGGCAATTCAACCATTATTCTATGAAATTGACTAAGCATACAAATACAAGAAGAGGAGCCTTGGCTACTAGGGTTGGGCCCTAACCCAAGAACTTCATCCCTCCGATTCAACTCAATGCTAGATCAAGGAAATGCTCATTCTCATTATCAAAATAGAAAATTACATAACAATGTTTTCCACAAGTCTCGAACTTGAAAATGACTAGTGTTTTTACAACAAAAATTTGAATCCTAATGATGTTGTAGGCCTTCTTATTTATACAAATTAAGTCTCCAAAAACTTCCTTAAATCTAAGGAGGCTCGGCTCCCAAACTTGATATAAACTAGCTCTTTGACTGTCACTTGCTCGACTGCCTTTTGATCTCCATGACTTGGTTGCTTGTACTACGAGCTAGTGTGATTGATGGAGGAATATTTGAATGAGTGAGGAGTAAATGACGAGGATCTACCTCCTACAATATCTCCTCCTTTTCTCATTCAAGTTTCAACCCTTAATTAGCCAAAATTTCCACAATTTTTTCTCGAAATCCTACAGTCAATGCATATTAGTCCACTAGGCATAATATCTCACTTTTACTCATCTCAATAAGAAAAATACAATCAAAATATGTAATAAATGATGAGAAGAGTTGATTTGAATAAGCTAGGAGGTGAATTAATGTCCATATAGTTACCCAATGATGAGGCTCATCATCACCCCCCTACTGAAAGTGTTGCTCATCCTCTGAGCAACTCAATCAATATTCATGTCCTTCATTGCTCTAGTGGCCTCCCTGACATCCCATGCTTCTGTTGTAGTTTCCTGTTCCTATGCATAGAATCTTGCCTTCCTCTCTATCTCTTCCCACTTCTTTCTTTCTTCCTCTTCCTTCCTTCCTTCCAACATTCCTAAGAGTAGAGGTGGACTGAGTCTCAAGCCAATCCAATTGACTTTTAGTCTTTGGAGAGCTTGCTTGTACATGGGTGTCCCGTTCAGTGCTTCTTTCATTCTCTAAGGAGAATGGTACTCTCTAATTTTCAAATTATAAGGCAAAGTGTTCCATCTCCTTTGGAAATCTTGCATGCTTTCATCCCCTAACAACCTAAACATGTCCTCAAGGTGTGTGATTTCTTGTTCTTGGGTAGAAAGCACCTAGGTGCAAGTTAAGGGTCATTTTCAATTAAGTTATGGGTGCTGATGATAGCCATTGGATTTGACTGCTCAACTCTTATCATGAGAGGTTTTATTTCTTCCCTTGACATTATTTTCTTCATTTTTGTAGCCCTTGATCCCTCATGGTTCATCCATGCTGCCAAAGCCATCAACTATAAGTCCCCTATTTTTGAATTAGGGTCCCACACATCAGATCTATCAAGGCTAAGTTATGTAGGTAGAACTCAGACATTTTAGGCTTATCCTCCAATCTGTTTTGATCACAAAGATCAATGAATTGTCTATAATCCTAGAATGGCATAGTGCTTCTTTGTGCTAAAGCCTTGATTTGGAACTGCAGCCAATGTTCCTTAAGATACAATGCATAGGACTTAGCTGACATCCTGCACTGGATTGCCTCTAAGGATAGGTTGGCCATGGATGCCCATTGATTCTCTCTCTTGTAGTTGTCCTCTTAACCATGCATTTTCTACCTCCAACTAAGCTTTCATCACTACCTCTCTATCCCTCAAGTTGCTCATTTCTCTACCCATCTCCTTTACGTTTTCCTCCATGTGACCTATGTCATCCACGCCTTTGGATTTGGCAATTTGCATCCATCTATATGTTCTTGCCCTTTCTTTCTCAAGCTCAAAGAATAATTGGATGGAAAATTTTTGTGGAATGACCCTACCCCTTTCAATGAACCTATAGTATGAGTCAAGGTTAGGTTGAGGACTAGGTTCCCTCAGCTCTAGATCCTCCTTTTTTTGTTTCTTGCTACATACTCTCTTTTGTGTCCAATTTTTGAGTTTCCTGTAGGTTTCACAGAGTTTCCTATAGGATTGCCTCTGCTTCCTGTAGGTCCTTCTGTGTATCCTATAGGAGGCCTTTTCCTTTGGATGAGGTAGATCTAGTGACATGCCTCCTAACATAAGCGATAGGAGACTTGGGAGAGTCTTTTCGTGATGATCCTTCTCCTTGATTTCTCATAAGAGGAGTTGTATTTTCCTGCTGTTTGGGTGAGCCTTCAATGTCAATAGGAACTTGGTGGGAGTTCAAGGTTTTCCTTGCCCTATTCTTGTACTTTTTCTTGTCCTAAAGTACAATGGAGTTTGTATCTCTCTCTTCCCTTTTTGTTTGATAGGGGTGCTAAGGGAAGTGACGACAGCCACTGCCACTTTCTCAGTGGGTTCTGGGGATACCCTGGGTGATTCTTCCTTATCTTCTATCTCCCATTTTCCATTTTACATTCCCCTTCTCATCTTTGTCTATGTTCTCTCCTTATCCCTCTAGTTCCTCACTTTGTTCATCAATTTCATCCTTTGCATCTTCTTTTGTATCTTCACCACTTTCCTTCTCCTCTTCTTCCTCTTCTTCCTCATCTATTTCCTCTTCACCCCTCTTTGTGTCTTCTTCCTCCTTGTCATTTTCTTCCTCATACTTGTCTATTTCTTCTTCATCCCTTTCACTAGCAGTAGGGCTCTTGTCATACTCAAGGGATTTTATGCCTTCCTCTATCTGCATATCTCTGAAAGTTTCCTAGTTTTGGAGGGCATCTTCTATGATCAGTCTAATTAACCTATGATGGGCTAACTGTTGATGGTTTCCTTCCTTCAGCTTAATGCTCATACCTATCATTGATTGAAGAAGGACTAGGGTATGCTGAGTCTATTTTGAGGAGGTGTGTCTGCTCCAAACCTCAACTATTGGAGTAGCCTAAAGTGGTATCCATATACCACATTGTACCTACCTTCACATGATATATATTTTATAAGGTGGTATCTAATTTCATTCCAAGGATATGGTAGGCTTGCTCTTCTAACTCCATTTTTGTCTTCCATTGCCTTCTCTACTTCTAAAAATAATTTCTTCTTTGCAATTTGGTTATTTCCCTTATCCTCCTTTCTCCAAGGCATCCCTAAAGGAAGCGTGGTGATTATGCCTATGGTTTTAGGGGTGAGTTTGATAGAGAGGCCTTTCACCACAATAGTGGCATGGGTCATAGTCAGTGGAATGAGGGAGAGAGAAAAATATATGGCTACTTCATCATCATATCCCCTAAATTTCTCAAATAAACCCATCCAATTGTGCCTTGTGAATATCTCTAGTGCAGGAGGGTGTTGATGAATCGTCACTGTGTTGATGGATTCCCTCTTATTAAATCCCCTTGTGATTTTCTCTGATGGATGGAGGTTTATATATGTCTGATACCAAATTTAATGAATTAGGAATTTTAAATGAAAATTTTGTGTATACAATTCCCCTAGATTGCAATATTTTTCAACACAATAGAAGGTTTTTCTATATTCTTTTCACTTGAAAATTGTGGGAAAGTATAAAGCCTATCTCCTTATCATTGCTTGATGAAGCCAACCTCTGTTTTTACCTTTCAGAATTGCTCACTGACAATCCTGTAGGTGTTGTTCTGTATCCTGCAGGATCTCCTATAGGATCCTATAGGATCTTATAGGTGCTCCTACGCAGGGACCTGTAGATTGCTTGAGGGACGAGAGTGACGTTTCTAGTGTGTAGTGTCAAGAATGTGAATGTGCATGGGGATCAAAATTTATTTCCTCATATGGGTGATTTGAGTGGAGTGGTGTGCTGGTAGCCGGGGAAAAAATATCTATTTTTGGCCCGTTGGTCCCACTACCACATCATCATTCTCCTCACCTCGTAATCAACTCCCACTTCAGGTATCTGTAGCTTAACCACTTTTGACCTCATATTTCCTTTTCCTCGACTTAAATGCTACCATGTGTGTAAGGACTAACTGTCTTCTCCTTGTTGACTGAGTGAAGGTGGCCAAGTTAACTGGCCTAAACCAACTCTTTCACAACTTTTACATGTTTGATCATATTATGATAATGAGAGAGTGGAAGTGAGATACTTACCTGTGGTAATGATGCCTTGATGTTGTTTGTTGAAGAATGAAGTCCTTGTTGTGTACTAGCTACATGTGTTTTTCTCCTCTCCTTTCATTATTATTATTTTCCTCTGATGTTTTTCTTTGATGTGCAGGTACTCGGTATTGATGCTAATGATCCTCATATTTCTTTTAAGCTCTAGAGGAGCTTCTTTGACCTCTAGGTCTACATGCTTGAAGCTGACTGCAACCTGTGATTTTTTGTTTTGTGGGATAGGCTGCTACAGGATTTCCTACAGGATGTCCTGTAGTTTCTTCTCCCTCAAAACAGTTTAATCATTTTCCACTCCTGGGGCATGAGGATGGTTGGCATGGGCAAATAAGGGGTCTAGGGATTTGTGAATGAGGAAAATATCCTTCAAGTGTTTTCCCCTTGCTGTTTGTCTTCATCCTCTTTTCTTTGTTTTTTCTTTGAAAACTGTAATTTTTGAAACTGACTTTTTTGATGAATGCAGGGGTGATCATGGTGGAGAGAGGTATGGTGATGATATGGTGAAGTAGATTTTTTTTTTTTGACATGGGCAGGTCATCCCTATCCTCTAGGGTTACTTCCTTTGGTATTCCCAAACCACTGTAATTCCTACAGGATCATCCTATAGGCTTTCAGGGAATCCTGTAGGTTTACATGGAATCCTGTAGAAAACATAGAACCCTTGCAAACTGAGCTAAATGAGTGGAAAAATGGAGGGAATGATGGAATGATGAAGGATAATGAATGAAGAAATAAAAACATGAATGATAGTCTCTTTTTGATTCTTTCTTTTTTCTTCTTCCTATGCTTACCTGCAAACTATTTTTCACAATTTTCTTTCTCCTCTTTTTTTTTTAATATATTATTTTTTATTATTTTTTTTCTTTTTGAAACCAACTAGTTTGCCTCCAAGAGGTTTTCATCCTAGTTGCTTTCCCTGGCCACCTCAAAAGAGGTTTTCACCCAGAGATCTTTTATTTTTTTTGACACCATTGGGTTGCCTCAAGAGGTTTTCAACCCAACAGTGGGACTCAGGCACCTCTTGAAGGTTTTCACCTGAGTCTCCTTATTTTTTCTACTTTTTCCTCTTTTTCTCTCTTTTTTTAAGTGACTTGATGAGGTAGAAGCTGAGACTTTCTCCACCACCATCACTATCTTGTTGATTCCATCAATGAATTCTTGCTTTTACAATGGCTTCTTGTAAACTTTCAATCTGTGCCCATTAACAAGTAAAGGAATGGCCTCTACATCAATGGTCCTAATCTGCACTGAACCATTATCATGACATTTCTCTATGACATAAGACCCTAAACATCTAATCCTTAACTTGCCCTTAAAATATTTATATCTGGAATCATATAACAAAGCCCAATCACCTTCTTGAAATTGTTTGTCCTTGATGTTCTTGTCATGCTAGATCCTCGTTTGAATTTGAGTCACCTCTGTGTGTAGGAGGGCCTACATTCTAAACTCATCTAAACCATTCAACTGTAGCAATCTCTCTTTTTGTGCACTGTTGAGATCTAGATCTAGTTTAGCTGCCATCCTCAATGTATTGTACTCAAATTTAATGGACAACAGAGCATTTTTACCATAGACCAATTCATATGGTATGAATCCAGTGGTGGTCTTCCAGTTTGTATTGTAGGCCCAATTGGCCTCAACTAATATATCTTCCCAATATTTTCTGCTGCTGCTAACCACTTCGGTTAGAATTCCCTCTAGTGCTCTCTTGGTCACCTCTACTTGCCCATTAGCTTGTGGGTGATAGGGAGTGGAGGTTCTATGCTTGATATTGTGCTGACTTAGCAAGTCTTCAATTATGTGAGACGTAAACTGGCTGCCTTGATTAGTGACTAGTTATCTAGGCTACCCAAACTTGTAAAATACATTTTTCATTAAGAAATTAGACACATTCTCCTCTGTTGTTGCCTTGATTGCCTTGGCTTCATCCCACTTGGTCAAGTAGTCATTGCACACAATGATGTATGATGTTTGGTTGGATGGAAGGTCAATAAGTCCAATGAAATCCATGCCCCACTTATCAAATGGCTCAAAAGTCACTTGAGGTTGCAGAGGCATTTCATCCCTTGGTGTAGGCTTTCCCATCCTTTGGAACCGATCACACTGACTAGTATACCTTCTCACATCCTGATGAAGAGTGGGCCAATAATAACTATCTTGTAACACCTTGAATGCTATCCTCTTGGCTGCAAAGTGACCTCCATAAGGCCCATTATGGTAGGCCAGAAGGATGTCAAAGACTTCCTCCTCCCAGACACATCTTCTCAAAATTTGATCTGGGCCTAGTTTGAAGAGGTTGTCCCCAATCCAAGTGAATGGGGCACTCTTCCTCACAATATTTCTTTTCTCTTTGGAGGACATATTCGGTGGGAACTATCTAGACACCAAATAGTTTGCTATGTAAAAAAACTATGGAGAGAGAAATGAAATGGAAAATAAGTTTTCATTCGATAACTGATCATAAACCATTCCTTCCTCCCCTGCAGGAAAAGTTAATCTTGAAAAAAATCTACAACAACATTCTCCTTGCCAGGCTTATCAACAATAGTTAGATCAAATTGCAGTAATAAAAGTAACCATCTAATAATCCAGACATTCACATGAGGTTTATTCATCAATTATTTAATTGCAACATGGTCAGTATGTACAAATGTTTGGTAACCTGTAATGTAATGCCTGGATTTTTTTAATGAATGCACAACTAGGAGCTCCTTTTTAGTCATTATGTAGTTTAGTTCAGTCTTTGATAGATTCTTACTAATAAAGTAAATGGAATAATGGATCTGAAAATGGGGTACTTAGGCTTCTTGTCTAACTTACAAGAACCTCTCCCACTTCCAAAGCTTATTTATTCCCCAGTATTTATGATTAACCAATGCAGAATTGATAATATGCTTGAAAATAAAGGTGTATGCTTATTTTTTTTTAAACTGTTTATGTGCCTTTAAAATTCTATTGTTTGTGCTGATATGTACATACATATGATAGTAGACAAATGCAGGAATAAGTAAACACATAAGACAACAATTTAATATGGAGTTCACCCAAAACTCTTGTGCTACGTCTCCTTGAGCTCTAGTCAACACAACTAGGCTCTCTAGGATTATGGTCTAAGTTCTTTTTACAAGATCTTGGATCAACTCCACTGTTTTACACAGAACTCAGTGGGCTTAGACCACCATCTTCCCCCTGGATTTGAAGCTCTTGGCTTTCTGGCTCTAGCTCTAGCTCTGGCTCTGGTTTTGGCTCTCGTCTCTGGCTCTATCCCTGGCTCTTGGCTTTGGCTCATGGCTCTAGCTCTTGGCTTTGGGTTTGGCTCTGGCTCTTCCGCTCTAGCTTCTTCGGCTCTGGCTTTGGCTTTCTACAACCTTCAGCTCTTCGGCTTTTACTTGATCTCCAAGTGACCCCGAAGGCTCCCTCAGTTGCTCTGCGTAGTAGCTTTTCGCTCTCTCTCCACTCTCTGCCTTCAGCTTGCAACTACCTCTACTTGCTCCCAATCACGCTCTCTGCCTCCTTTGAGGTACTTTTCCAGTTTTTTGACTTCCCTGGCCATTTCTTTGCATTTCGTTATCCCTCTGCGACTCTGCGGCTTCTCTGCTCCCTGTCAGTTCGACTGGCCATCTGGCTCTGTGGCTCCATGACTGTAAAATGCATCATTTCCTGTAAAAACGCCTGCTTCAGTGTGGCATGATGATCAAGAGCAGTTACAAAAGGAATCAGGGCCATTTCATAGGCAAAAACCGAAAATATAGGAAAATCAATTCCATAGGTATTTTCCTGAAAATACACTATCAGGCATGTTTTTCGAACTTGAAATCCCATTCAATCGTCCCTAAATCCCTATCGGGTCCACCATTAGGCGTTATATCGCATTGCAGAAGTGTTTTGGGTAAAATCCAAAATACACGGGAAATCAATGAAAAACCAGTTAAAATCCTTTTTATTGGACATCAAAATTCATCGCATCTGCCTTAATATTGTATCAGGTCCATCTTTTGGCTGATGTCGCAATATCCACCGTTGATTTGTAGGATCTTTGATCTAACAGTCAATAACCCATTTTGGGCGGCTTAGGAGTTTGGAGGTTACCCGACCGAAAAGGTAGTTTTCCTCTCTCCTCTGCCAAGCATGTGTCGACCAGTGTGTGGGATCGGGTGGAGCCAGCCCAAAACCATTTAGTGCTTGAGGCCCACCCGAAATCCGCCTTTACAGAACTCAAAATTTATGCAATCGGGCTTAGAATTCCCCTTCGGGTCCATTTTTATCGCTTCAATGTCTTTTTTGTGTTTCGATTTTTATACCAAAAATCATTAATACACAGAAAATTCCCATTTACCAGAACTCAAATTTTATCCACTCATGCCTATAGAATCCATCAAGTTCGGCGTTATCACCCCTTGTACATCGCTGCGACGCGACGTTGCGATGTGATAAATCGCAATCGCAAGTCGCATTGGCTCGGGGGTACGTCCTTTGTCTCATGCCATCGGCAATCGACATATCGCATAGCCCAGGGTCCCGCCATCGCACACAGGCCTATCTCTGACCCGATATATCGGAGATTGGCGATTGGGGGTTTCTCCCCTTTTTGCTTAAGTCCACCTCTTTGAACCTTCTCTAATGTGATTTCCCTTTATCAAGGTTTTTTTTCCATTTTTAGGGGATTTTTCCTCTTTTTCCAAAGAACAAAGGGCATCTTATTTGAGCGATAATTTCTGCATCCTGTTAGTTCCAGTCTTCGCAGCCTGTCACTAGGGATCAACATGAGCTCTTACTATGTCTAGTTTTGTTAGATGTTTTGCACATCATGTTCAGAACAAAACATGTTACAAGTGTGTCCATCAGAATAAGCTCGGAAAAATCTTTCCAACGGTGTACCACACTCCCGTAACCGATTCCTGGATTGGAAGAAATGAATGAGTGATTCTTGGTTATGCATGTTTTGAGGTTAGTTGTTGCACACAATGACAAGTTTAGTACAAAATAAGTTTCTGAAATAATAGTAAGGAATTTTTCAA
The DNA here is from genome assembly GCA_000404065.3 of Pinus taeda. NCBI lineage: Eukaryota > Viridiplantae > Streptophyta > Pinopsida > Pinales > Pinaceae > Pinus > Pinus taeda. The sequence continues at coordinate 31,511 of APFE031325495.1, read as the reverse complement.
ACGTGAAAGAGGTTTTTGTTCATCACATAGTAAATAACAAAAACCTCCTTTAGTTTATTCACAGGTGCTCCTATGTGGGAGCTATACAGTGATATTTGGAGCCTACATTAAAACAAAGCAAAATTTTCATATTTTTTATTGTTTTAGTCATTTTAGTGCGGGGCCATTTTACAACAGATGGAAAGTAATTTTGCAAAACCCAAGGAGGTTTTTGTTAAGAAAAAGCCATATAACATCAACCTCTTCTAGTTTATTCAAAGGTTTCATGGATTGGGATATGTTACTAGATCTTTACAGCTCATTTTCACAGATTTAAATTTTTAATGATTTTTTGTTTTAGAGATGATTTTGTGGAACAGATTGGCTGCTACTGGAAACAAATTTCCCAAAATTGAGAGAGGTTTTTCTCCAACATTACCTTATCTACAAAAACTCTTTCATTTTTGTAACAAATGCTATGGTTTAGGAGATACGAGTTCATATTTAACACCTATTTTCAGAAATTCGACCCAAGTTTAATGTAACTGATTCTATTTTGAAGAAAATGGTTGAGCTCAATTCCCTTAGTAAAAGGATGAGAAAATGTATATATTTTATGAATTTCACAGTGTAGGGGTTGGAATTTGGTAGAAGGTTGGACTCTTGATAAAGTATAGAGCTTCATTGTACACCCATATCAGCATTTTGGCTAAGGAATTGAGACCAGGGTTTGCAGCACTCTTTGGGATCCCTGTGGCATTTTGTTTTGGTACAATGTTTTCTTATGTATTTGTGAATTTGCTTGTGTATTATGTATGTCATTTCCCTCTTATTTCTTCTCAGCTAAATCAAACACGAGTGTAAGTAGAATACATTGAAATTATAGTGCTCTACTGGAAGTTTGCTTTAGTTTCTTGATGTTTTCAGTCGATTGGAGAGGATCCATGGCTTCTCTTGCCCTCTTCAACTCCTCCTCTGTCTAAACCATCCATCTCATTTGATTTAAAGTGCCAAATACAGCTGCCTACCTTGCCCCATTGAGCCCTCTGCAAGATTGAGCCTCATTCCCTGCACTAAAAATTTGCTTTGCCTTTAGAGCTAGCAAACACATCATTTTTATCCAATCAAACTCTTTGCACCTATACCTAGCCTAAGAGCAATCATTAACTCAGTCATCTCAAGCCCTTAGTGATCATAATTTGCTGAGATTGACTCGAAGAGAGCCCTCTCCTGGCCTGGTAGGGCTAGCTACCAGGTTGAGTGTGGTTTGATGTTGGCCCTAGATGCTACCTTTCTCAGCTTGAGGTAACTCTAGGCTCTAACACATCCTAAGTCTATTTTGTCCATTCAAGTTGCAATAGATTTAGTATGAAAAGATCTCTGCAATGGGGCTATGTCCAGGAACTTCCTTGGAATTTCATTTTCCTTTGTGAGGAACACTTAGACTTAGGAGTCTATCCAAAATCCATTTTGGATTAATAAGGTAACTTGTCATCTATTTGGCCTAGAGCTTCTCTTATGGCTTTGTGTGAAGCATCAACATGTATATGAAAAGGAAGGGCCCAATTCAAGCCTCGAAGAATAGGTGTAGTGGTTAAATTTTCCTTTAGGGTGTCTAAGGCCTCTTGACAACTTTTTGACCATACCGTTAGGTTCCTATACCAATAGGTGTCATTTTTCATGATTGACATTGAAGAGCTCTAATACGTTCATACCTTTTGGCTGGTTGCAAAGGTTTTCCATATTCACAAGAAATAAAAAAAAGTAAAAAATGTAAAGAGGGTATGCCCTAAAAGAAAAATCAAAGGGTAAGAAAAATGAAATGGTCAAGAAAATGAAAGAAATGAACCCCAAACAAAGGACCATGAAAGTGTGCAAGTCCAAAATGCCATTACTGTTCTATTTTTGCAAAAAAATATGATGGTGGACAACTTGTTCATTTATGCCACCATGGGTGGATGGCCAAACAATTTAATCTTGCCCGGTCCATGTTTAAATTTACTTGTCTTAGAGATAGAGAAATAATACCTGTCCAAACTGTTCAATCTTGGCAGGTGAATAGCTAGGTAGAGAAGCCAAGGAGCTCAACTGCTTAATCTAAGCCCTTGGAAGAAACAAGGTTTGATGTAGATAGGTTTCTCATGTAAAGAAAATAAAAGCTGAAAAAGGGTTTGCCAGTTCAAATGCACCCAAAAACAAAAGAAGAAAAAATGTTAGATACAATAGGCTGGGTAGGTAGTTTTGATGTTGAAGAAGCATGCTTATGGTTAATTTTGTTTCTCAAAGATGTTCATCTAAATGTTATCATGAGTACCATGGCAGCTGTTTCGTTACAGATCAAGTAAGGCATGTCTAAATTCCCCTCACCCTTTTTCCCAAAATCACTTACTAACCTCCCCACAAGGATATTGAGATCTGCTCAGTACTCCTAAAAATCACTCCATTTCATGAAAGAACCTAAGTAAAACCACATTATTACTTTAGACAAGAAGCCACATTTCTTGTGTAAAACCCTATTTTCCCTTTAAGCCTAAGTTTCTCAAACAATAAACTTAGCGCTTTCCACTCATTTCAACATATTAACTTTAACATTATTATCTAAATCCCACCCTATCACCTATTCCCGTATTATATATATAATAAAAACCCCCAAATCTTATTATTCCCACCCCGGCTAAATTATAGCCATATGTCAATGTTTTACAGGGGATTAAAGGTTTATCATAAACCTTGTAATAACCCTTCGCGCGCGACCATGGGATTTATTTAATCTTTGGTTAAATAAATAACCAAACCCGCAACCCCAATAACCAAAGGTAATACCCACTAAAACATCAAAAAACATTGATTTAATTGATGGGCCCCGCACCGTAGCCCTCCGCTAGCTCCAGTGACCGCCAATCGTTGGATATGGGCCTGCCCATCCAACGGCCCAGATCTATATGGCGACCCCCTCCGTTGCCAATGTTTACTTCTCGGGGAACGGTGGTATTGCTGCCTGTACTAGGGACACGCGGTACCCTCCCGCTGTGCTCGCTGCCCCTCCGCCCGAAATCACTTAAGCCCATAAGCAGTGTGGGCCAAAACCACTTACAGCCCACTGACCCCCCCACTGATGTCATCACCGCGTCACCACCATTTCACCCCGCTACACGACAAAATACTTCGTCATGCTGATGTCATCCGACCGAAAAGCGCCAAAAGACCACCAAAGTCAATTTTTGTTAAAATCTCATGAAAACATCATTTTCACCCATTTTCACTTGTTTTTCTCTGTGAAACTATTGCATGTGATTTATGTCCAAAGCGGCTGCTCGACCATATAGTTCACCACCCAGCCAAATCAAGTCCATAGTCGTGTCCTCCAGCTCATCCCGCAACCTGTAATCCGCACAGTGCACAGTTAAAAATAGGTATTTACCTTAATTATGTTTCTAAACCCCGTGAATCTCAGTTTTCTCTACAAATTTTCCAAAGGGGCCAAATTCAAGTTGAACTCATCATACTGCCTTCAAATAAACGCACCAGAACCACTGTTGTTTTTCCCATTTGCTTGCAGAAGCCCCACCCCCAGTTTAAAAATACAAAAAAACAAAAATGGAGGCTCCGGTGGCCCTCAATGTTGCTCCCCTCAATGCACCTCACAAGGAGTTGGAGTGGTTACCTTTGGCTGATAGAGATTTCGAATTCAAGACTTAATTGGTGAAAAAAACCACCTTCATGCATTTTGTGAAATTAGGAATAGTCACTGTGGTAGCTCTGATCTCTATGGTATATGGGAATCCAATCTGCCTATGTACTATCTCCCCTCAGTCAATGTATTCCCTGATATTATCCACCTATGCTGTGACAATTATGAACCTACCCAGAGAAAAGTTATGACTCCCATTAGAACTGTCCTCTTTTATATAACTCCTGAGTCCATAAATGAGATGTTACACTTCAAACCAACTCAGCCTCTGGCTCCTCTTACTATGGGATTCTTGCTTTAGCATGGGCCTAAATTGCCTAGTTCAAAGATAACTCGTATTGCTCAAACATTTATGAGACTAGATTTCCAGCCCAAAGAGCCACCTCCCTATGTCCATGCCTGGTTCAATGAAGTTGGAAAATTATTTATTGATATGATATCCTATATTCTGGGATTTAAGACAAGTGAGTATATTGATGAGACCACATTAGTTTTGTTGTCCATATTTACTCCAGGACAGCCCCCTGCTGTCAAATATAACTATGTTACATTCATTGCCAACAAGATCCATGACCAATTCTTGAATCTAGATAGAGAAGGAGTCTTCAAGTACTCATCCTATATATATCATCTGTTCTTATACTATCAAACAAATAGCTTTCAGTTTCCTATTAGAAAAGTGGATTCCAAAGGAGAGAGAAGGTCTGTGATATTTTGGACCTTAATCTTCCACCATGTTTCTGACTCTCGTTACACCTACTGTGAATTCATTGAACTGTTTATACATCCAGACTCTTCTCTACTAATGAGAACTCCTTCTCTTAGACTCTCTAGTGATATGCAAAATATTTTATAGCTCTCCAAAAACTACAGAATAGGTGACTGGTACTTTTACCAGAATCACACTGAGATCAGAATATATGGCTGTGAGTTGTGCCCTTATAAGCTGCCCAAATATGTGCCTATGAGACTGTTTGCACTGGAGTATTTTAGGAAAATTATCAATGCAGGTTTAACTGAATTTCACAGTGCAAAGAAAAAGGCCCAGCTAAGAATAAAAAACTAGTTAGGCCCCTTCATCATTAACAAGAAGGAAGCCTGGGCAGATGTTGATAAGATATTGGGGGAAGAACTTAAATTGAAGAAATGTTTCTAGTGGGTACCTTATGACCCAAATGGCTTTATAAGTGATAGGAGAGTAAAATACAGGCTATCCGCCTATAAACATTCTAGGCTCCCTGAAATAGAGAAATTTTCCAATCAGGATGAGTGGGTAGAAGGTACATTAATAGAGAAACTTACTAAGCAAGAAGTGATGGAACAAGCTATGAAAAATCTTGAAAAGACTCTTGACCTGGACTCTTTTGGATAGGTATTTTTCAAGCTGCCCCAACAAATTGGAGTGGGTACATACTCTGCTGGAACTTCACAGCGACCTCTACAGGAAACCAGTGCACCAGGTACAGGGTCATCCAAGGGCAAGGAAGTAGCAGGCACAGAATAGCAAGCAATGAAAGATCAGCCAGCAACAACAAAGGAATAGGACCAAGGGCAAATTCCCCATGCCCATACTAAAGCACCAGGGATACCAGCATTGCAGACTCCTCTTAATGAGGAAAAGGGCAAGAAAAGGGACAGGGAAGAAGGCACACCTATGAGTGGACCAACAAAGCAACCAGGGGAAAAAAGGCAAAGACTTAATCCTTTATCCTGAAGAGGAAACCATTGAAGAAACAATAGAAAGTCTAGGAGGTGAGAGGGAAACCAGCCCACAAACATCCCTGGTGATAGAAACATCCACCAACTCTTTCAGGCAAGACATAGAAAGGCAACATAGTGTGGAAGTTTCATCCACAAGGCCGCAAAGCAAGCAAGGGTCTGATATCAAAAGAACATTCACGGATATAAAGGCCCAGAATGACCCATTGAGGTTGCAACTTTATAATCAATTTCTCAAAATGACCGCCACCAACCAGCAAAGGTTAATGGATGCATATGAAATTAAAGAAGGTAAAATGATTTTGAGCCACTTTAAGCCTAAAGTACAACAACCACAATCAACAACTGACTATATTAGAACAAATCTAGAGGTCCTTACCAAAGACATTCATCCAATGGACCAGATTGAGTTGCAAAAACAAATTGGAAAGATGGTCTACTCCACATTGGCAGATAAGGCAATGTTGGCTCATAATTGTAGAATTCATTAAACAACACCTCTACTCAACTAGATTCGGAGAAATCATCTTCTTTAGCCAAGGGCAACAGGATAAAGTCCTTGGAAGATATCATCATCGAGCTAGGACATGATCCAAAGGATGTTAACGACATAAAATCATTGATAAAGAAGAAGGAAGAGGACATTGCTACCATCAGAAAACAACTGCAGTTGCCTACTACTATGCATCCACAAACCATAGAAGTTGTGCAACAAAAAGCAGAGGAGGACATGATGGACTTGCTGATGAGGTTGAATCAAATATTAAGTGAGACAGAGCAGACATTGGAGAAAATATTACAAGAACAGCAGGGAGAGTCGACCTCCCAGCCACTTGAAATAGCTCCAACAGTCATAATTTCTCCTCCTACCATTACAATAGTAGTGCCTCCTACTGTCCCTGCATCAATAGCAGAAATCACCACAGGTGCATCAGTAACAACAGTTACAACAGCAGCAGGCAGCAGTACCACCATGACCACAGAGCAATTAATAAAAGCCATGGAGGAGCTAAAACTCCAAGTGTCAGAATTAAAAGAGGCCAAAGAAAAATTGGCAAAGTTAGAAATAAGCTATGATAAATCCAAAATGACTGTAGTAGAAAAGACACGGGAGGTGAAGGCATTAGAGAACAAAGTGAAAGCATTGGAAAAGGACCTCTCTTTAGATAAGCCTATGGGAGAAATAAAAGGCATTTTGTGGGCTAACATCAATCAATCCATTTGTAATGTATGGAGATCTATTCATACTATTTATGAGCAGATTGACTTAATAGCAGTATCCCAAGTGGAAATTCAAAAGGCCGGAACTTTACTGGGACGTATGCCCGAATAGGCGAACAGATGAATACACTTTTTGAACACTAAAAATAGTGAAGAACTAGCAACACTGGACATCAGAGACAGGACAGGAACCATTCTAACAATCAAACGAGGTTTGACCATGAGAACCTTGATGCAGAATTTGGAGGAGGTGCCAGGACATGCAAGTGGTGATAGATTCCTTTATACAAAGATTTGCAGTTTTGCATGAAAAGGGCTTGCCAAGTCTATTGGGAAGTAATGAACGTCTGCTGAGACAAGTTGAGTACACACACAAGTTGAATAAATATGCTGCTGATCAAGTAAGTGCTTCATCAAGTACTTCAGGAGAGAAGGCCCTTCCATCTGGCCAAACCCTCTACAACAACTTGGAAAATCTATTTTATATTGAGCATGAAGTGAAACATCTTTTTACAGTCCAGCCTAACTTCTACAAGTACAAAAACGCTGATGAGACTTTGAGAAAGTTGTAAAGACATAAGTTACCAAAGGAGCACTGGTGGCAAAGCATGTTGGAAATTATATAAACATATTTCTGGTGTCTTTTATATCCTTGGTAAATCAAAAGTCTTAGTACCATATGCCGTAAAGTGGAGAATAACAATGGATGAGAATCATGCGGGGCAACAGTGTATCAAATCAGGATTAAATGCACCCAAGAAAGCCGGGGCAGTAGCACGAAATATCAGTGGGAGACAGCAGCAGACCGACTCACAGAGCCTAAAGTCAGCATATCTCACCAAATTAAGCAGCCAACACAACAACATTTACTTCTTCATTTACTTCTTCACTATTTTCAAGACTACGTGTCTCTATTTCTTGTAAAAGCAATAAATCATCAGTAGATATTATCTTCCTCAGATATTTTGTAATGTTTTTGCATAAATACCTCCCCATTCAAAGTATTCGGGGTTGGTGATACATTTATCAAACTGCTCTGTAACTTTGAAATCTTCTGAATACAAAGTTGTTGGAATCCATTGTCGTTGGATTCTCTGGATGTGGAATTTGTGTTGAGAGCCATGTTACAGAATTCTTGAATCATTTCATGGATCAATAAGTCTCTTCTAACTTGTGTTTTACTGTTTCTGTGTTTACTATATCATATATGTTTCATGAACCAAATAATAGGGAAAAAGAATAACTCAGAATTTGCTTGTTTGCACTCTGTGTTCAGTCTCTGTTATTTTTAATGTTTTCTTTAGAATCAGCATAAATAAGAATTCTTAACTGCTCTTGTTTCCCCTGGTTCTTTCATATTGATTAAAGGCTAAGAAATTCTTAATTGCTTCTTGGTCATAATCATTCACTTTCCCTCTGTCAACATGATGAAGGATTCTTAATTTCCCTTCACCCACTGACTCCATTCCATATGATTCTAGCCTATAAATTGATCCATGATCGATTACCTTGCTCTGTAGTACCATCCTCTGTTAAAGAAACCATATCCAGCAGTTCATCCTCATAGACTCCATTAGCCCAATGGACTCAACTTCTCAGACTTACACTCTCGTTCTACTGAATATCACCATCCAAAACTCAAAACAAAACCCTCGTACTTCATAACTAGCCTAATATACCACAAAACAAATCTGAATTATAAAGAGAGAGCCCTCTCTGGATACAGATTAGCTAGAATCTATGTCTAAAATATTGGTCTGTGGTTACCTCGGCCGTATTCCCTTTTTCTTACAACTTTTAGGGAACAACCTGAGTGATAACACATACAAATTCAAAGTCTTTGGCTAATAACCTAAATAAAGGAGAAGCTAACTTGCTAAAGTATTTTATAAACCTCTGATAGTATCCAACTAAACCTAGAAAAAATCTGACATCTCTATATTTTTGTGGAGGTGGGACCCTTTGGATGATGGCTATTTTGTTTGGGTCCACCTGTAGTCTTTGCTGGGATTTTGAATGACCTAGAACATTCCCTGCAGTCATCAAGAACTAATTTTTCACGACTAAGGGACAGGTTCATTTCAATGCATTTGTTCACCACCTTACCTAAGTTAGATAGAGCCTCTTGGAAATCACACCCATAGGGTGTAAAATCATCCATATAAATCTCTACTACATCATGGACTAGCTCGACAAAGATACTCAGGACTACTCTCTAGAAAGTGGTAGGGGCATTGCATAGACTAAAAGGAAGGACCCTATAGGTGAAATTACCCTAAGGACAAGTGAAGGTGGTTTTATCCTAGTCCTTCAGGCTGATCTGGATTTGATTGTACCCACTTAACCCATCTAAGAAAGTGTTGAAGCCCCGAAAATTAGGTCTACAACAAGGGGGATACCCACTCGGTCGAGACCTTGATTAGCAATTCCTTTTCCATTTGGTATAGTTGGTCTGACTGGGGATATGGGACTAGTTTCCCAATATATGTGTGTGTGTGTTGAGAATTGAGATTTATTTTCTAATAATTCCTAAGTAAAATGCTTTTATTCTAAATCTGATCTAACAACATGCAATGGTATTCTAATAAACAGAAATATCTAATTCTAAACTAACCCGGGATATAATCTTTCTGTTATGCGATCTAAAATGGTTTCAAATAACAATTGGTAATAAAGATCATTCAACTATTATGAGAAAAGAATTCAATAAATATAAACCATTTCGTATAAAAAGTTAGACGAAACTGTTGTGAAAAACATATCGCATAATAAAATACTCATATATTAAACATAAATAAATAGCTATCACCGTACAAAAGTGCCAAATGATAACTCAAGCATTCATGCATTAATATATAAATAACTCAACATGAATATCACCTTAACACATAAGCAGAAATAGTTAAGAGATAAAAATAGCATTTATAACTAGTTCTACTCATGAGCTTCAAGCAATAATGATTTATCTCTTCTTAATCCAACATCCGCCAAGAGTACAAAAGTGCAACATCAGTAGTAGATATTGAATGCAGATATCAATAAATCCTGTTCCATTCATTCATCAAAACCTCCTCGGAGGGTGCAAAAGTGCATGTTCTGAGGACAAGATTTTGATAAATTTCAGGATCCTTCTCTAAATGCATGAGAAGGGTTTAAATACTACTAACTAAATCTAAAAATAATTTATTACAAAAATGTAGGATGCGATTTAAATGACCGTCCTCATTTCAGGCAAAAATAAAGCAAAATTAAAAATAAAACTAAAATTAACAACTAACTATTTGTGTATTTGTTCCTTGTAATCGCAAGTGTTCAACATTTGCTTGAGGAGAGTTGGCTAGCCGACCTCCGACTTTATCTGTCTTGCGAAAATAGCATCGACAAGAGCTGGCACCATCTTTTTTACAGAATTGATGATACATTTGAGAGTCATGCAATGGCTGTGTGGTTTTACAAAATACGTCCAGTAAGAATCCCAATTCATCTTGGTTAATCTTTTGAGGTATTCTACCTTTTCTTGAGCCTTATGTCTCCAACTTGTTTGTAGTTGCTATGCATATCTACATATCACTTGAGGATATCTCTAATAAATACCAGTGATTTTAGAGTTCAAATTTTGCTTTTTACCTTCAACACTTTTTTCTACAAATTTCTGGGCTTACGGGCGACTGAGTGATTATAGGCTTTCCATCTCGAGGGATTTTTCTTGCGTAGGCACTAATCACACATCGGAAACTGCCTCCGTTTCTCGATCCAGGCTTCCCTGGTGCGATTTTTGCCTCTTGTGCACTTTTTGTTAGAGGATATAAAGCTTAAATGTTGTGAAAATAACGACTCCGTGAGTTCGTGGTTCTGATCTTTAATTTCTCTATCCGTGATATCAGCATTATCCAGTACCCATTTGACCATGTTCGTGTATGTAGAATTTTGGGCCTCGCCGCTATCCTATGCAAGAATGAACATGCTAGTTCTATAATAGACACCTCAGAAGACCCGTGTGAGCTTGCAGTAGTTGTAACCTCCATTACCTTGGGATTTTCTTCCTCAAGTAGACTGTACATGCCTTCCTAGGTAGTAATACCAACATCTTTATTACAGGTGGTGTCTGTGTACAAGGGCGTCATTTCTTTATCTTTAGAACTCGGATCTTTACCCTTCTTCCCCATAATATTATGAACACTGCTATGTATACTTCTCTGCTCTTTTCTCCTGCAGTTTACAAATGAGGTAAGAATAATGATAAGGAAAAGGTGATGGGAAAGCTTTAAATGTGGAAAACATATGAAATATACCACCTTACGTGAAATGGCTCTTCGATCAGATCAAAATCATATTTCATTAATGATTGCCAACTAACTCATTGATTAACATTAATGCGCATAACCGGGCATCGATTTATGGAAAAAGCTTTTTCGAACAACTAGCCCTGAAGATCTATGATAAGGCGATTTGCAATTTGCTTCGCAATATCACAGATTGTAGTATCGTAGATCACAATATCACAGCATCGTAATATCACTAGTTTGTAGCGTATGACAATCATCCATTAATGTGTTTTTTTGCAAAATGTGATTTTCAGCATGCGCCATCGCATATTGGCAGTTTGAGGCATTTCAGCTTAAGTAAGGGTTGAGGCATGCCATGCGAGGAGGATCTTTTGATGTGTGATTTCGCAATCATAGAATTCCGCTTGTAGGAAGGCTTCCATTACCCTTTTTGCGATGCGAAGCTCTTTAAGGAATGCTTTTTCTAACTTATCATAAAACTTAAGTCTTTTTAGAATTTTCGAGGGTATTCTCCTAAGTTTATGATAGTAAGTTTTATTAGAAAAGGAATACAAGCATTAATCGATTTTTTAAATTTTTGAATAAGGGTCCCCAATTATTTAGTATTAGTGATAAAACTAAATAAGAAGGGGGTTGTTGCTGGGCACAACAATAGGTGATTCACTTGGAAGAACCAGTTATCTCTACTTTTCTTTTGAATTTTCTAAACTTCCAAAACATAAATTTTTCTAGAAAATCGAACTTTATTATAGAAAGATAAAGTACATCATGCTTTTAGTTGTCCATGATAGTTTGCTTCTTCTATGTTAACTTTGGTTATTTACTTTCTCAAGCTAGTCATTGTATCTACATCAGTCACTGCTTGGTTTATAAAGATAAAAACAAAGCCTTCTCTGTAAATCAGTTTTAAATATGCTCATTTGTCGTAGGTAGAGCCTCTATTGCTAGCAGGTGTTTATATCCTCGACAAGATTACCTGTTACCCAGCAATGATCTTGTATCCCACTTGGAGAAATATACATTTTTCAAAGAGAAATCCATATCCACACTTATTGCTTTCATTTTCTTTTAATCCTTAAAAAACAATACCTTGGTTTGGTAGCCAAATTATGATAGTGCCATTCACTTGATTTATAACTTTGCTGAACAAGTTGGCTCGTTATGAGACCCCTTGTCTTTTGATTGCAATAATCTTGAGTCATTTCCCTGTTGTGGTATGCAGTTTTGGAAAAGTCAGCAAGCTATAATATCTATGATCATGATAAGTTGGCTCGTGATGAGACCTCTTATTCTTTAAGTTTAAAGTCTATTGTTGGATTATCCCTTGAAGCTCGTAATTCCCTAGGTGGGGAGGAAATCATTGTTTCCTTAAGAATAGCTCTAGACGACAATGGTAGAGTTTTTTGGAAAGAGATTTTTTACAGAGAATCTTTTTTTTTGTTATTGATACCTTTCATTTGACTGATATAAAACAAATTCTCACTAAAGGTCGCTTTTTATCAAAATTTACAAGGTTGAAACTAGTATCATATTCAGGCTTATAGCCTTTGACTATATCTTTGAATAATAATGACCAATTTTCTAAAACAATTCTATTTATACAAGCAAAAAAACAAAATCCAAAAGAAATATTTGTCTTTTTCGTGAATTCCAAATGTAACCATTTGCAACTGGTTTTATTATGAAAATAAAGGAAAAACTAACCTAAAAAATAGAAGAATGATCTCCTATGGAAAGTATTTTTTGAGGATCTATCCATTAACAGGTAAAGATTCTCTTTTTCCTGTTAAATCCTGTAACATAAAAGTAGATGGACCTATGACTTCTGCAATTTGGAAGGGCCAATCCACATTCGTTGAAATTTCATATGTTTGCCCTTTTCCTCATGAGCCTTGTCCCATTTTAAAACTAGATCTCCCACCTGAAAGTCCTTTCTGGATATCATGTTTGAATCAAAAGAAGATTTTACTAATGCTTGGTGATGAGCATGAGTTATTTTAGCCTATTCTCGTTGCTCTTCTAGCTTAAATATTTCCAGCTGCCTTAGTTGTAAGGAAGAAGTTGGTGCTTCGTCGATATATTGAACTAAGGCCAAAGAGGGGATTGCTAGATGAGTTGGAAGAACCACTTCTTTCCCATAAACTAAATTAAAGGGAGAAGCGCCAATGGAGGCTTTCTGCTTTATTCGGTCTACCCATAAAGCATATATTAAAGACTTATGCCAATTTTTGTGAGTTTGATCAATGGTTCGCTTAATGATTCTGATTAAGTTTTTATTCATAGATTCAGCTAACCCATTCCCATGTGGGTAATAATTGGCAGAGTATTTAAACTTAAAACCTCTTGTGAGTGCAAATTCAGTCATAGCATTTCTAGAAAAATACGGTGCATTATCAAACATTAAAGTAGAGGGTAAACCAAACCTGGTGATTATGAACTGATCTATGAAATCAATGATGTGTTTGGCATTAGCTATCTTGAGAGGAGCTGCTTCTACCCATTTAGTAAAATAATCTGTCGTTGTAAGGATATACCTATGCTGTTTAGAAGAATGAGGAACGATCTCACCTATTATATCCAATCCCCATTGATCAAAAGGTTGTTCAATGTTGACGGGTTGCAAAGGCAACGATGGTTTCTTTTGTCTCCCAGCAGCAGTTTGACAAACTTGACATTTCCTTATGTAGCTATGTACGTCTTTGAATAGTGTGGGCCAGTAATAGCTTGTGCAGAGGATTTTATGTGCAGTAGCATCTCTAGCATAATTTCCACCTACTGGTCCATCATGGAGTTCCTGCAACACCTTTTCAGCTTTAGATTTCTCAAGACATCTAAGGAGAACATAATCATATTTTATCTTAAAAAGTATATTTTTCACGAGTTGATAATGCTTAGCCTTCAACCTTAGAGCTCTTTTCTTTGTATAATCGAGGTTTGAAATAGGATATCCATTCTTTAGACAAAATATGATATCGGCGTATAATGAATCAACATCGTTTAGGCTTACCTTGTACATTTGTATCTCTGCAGATGGTATTTCAGAAATAAGCGATGCTCCAGCCAACATTTTTCAAAAGCCTTGACCTTTTACAATACTTGCTGGTTTGATTTCTACGTCATATTCTTTTAAGGCAGTAACCCAATTGGCTCTTTTCTCACCCACATCTTTTTGTACTAAGAGGTTTCTTACCGCTGGAAATGGTACTATGATTTTTGTATGGGTTTTAAGCAGAAAGGGTCTTAAATACTTGATCGCTTTGAAAACAACATAAGCTTGTTTCTTGATGTCTGAATAATTTAATTCAGCCCCTTGTAGATTTGAACTAAAAAAAGCAATTGGGGATTCTGCCTTGTCTTGATTTGCTTGAGTGTGTATCGCAACATATGATTTATCAGAGGCAAATGCATATAAAATGAAAGGATTGGAAAAATTTGGAATTACTAAAGATGGAGCGTTAACAACCGCTTGTTTAATCAAATTGAATGCTTCATATTCGTCTTGGCCCCATTTGAAGATTGAGTTCTTTTTAATCATTGCTTGTAAAGGAGATACCATTCTTGAAAAATCTCGAACAAATCTCTTTACAAAATTAATCTGGCCAAGAAAAGATTGCATAGATTTCTTGTTGTGAGGCAAAGGTATTTATGAAATTCCTTGATTATGTCGGGATCAATATGGATTCAAGATTTTGACACTATGAATCCAAGAAGTTTTCCTTCACTTAATGCAAAAAAGGACTTTTTTGGGTTAAGTGAAATTCCATACCTTTGACAACGTTGGAAGATCTGTTTTAAATCTCTGAGATGATTGCCTCGCTTCTTGGAATATATAGTTATATCATCCAGGTAGATTACTATTGATTTGTTTACTAATCCCTTAAATGCAATGTCCATAGCCCTTTGAAATGTGGCACCAATGTTGATCAGACCAAAAGACATCTTTTGATATGCATAAGTACCCCATTTTGTTCTGAACGTGGTCTTTAATTGATCATCAGGATGGACCAACACTTGGTTGTAGCCAGAGAAAGCATCCAAGAAGGACATTAATTCTGACCCTGCAACTGCCTATAATATTTGCTCCATGGGAGGCAAAGGGAAATTATCTTTTTGGCAGGCTTTGTTAAGATTTCGGAAGTCAATGAAAATTCTAATGTCTCCATTCTTCTTTCTAATGGGAACCATGTAGGAAACCCATTTAGAATGTCGAACGGGAAAATGATTTTGGCTTTCAATAACTTATTGAGCTGAGATTTGATCTGGTTTTCTAGATTAGGATGGATCTTTCTAAGCTTTTGCTCGATAGGTTTTTCATTGTTTATCATTGGGATAGTATGTTGGATGATAGAAGTGTCGTAAGTCTTAAGTTCATCATAGTTCTAGGCAAAGACACTTTTGTATTGTTTCAAGAGACGAACATACACTAATTTGTCTTCAGGAGCTAGGCCAAGGCCTAGGTTGATGTTTTGTGGCTTAGTATCAGTTCCTAGATTTACTAATTCATAGTTCAGAGTTGAACTTTGAAGTTTTGAATTGGTAGATATTTTGAATCAATCTTTCAAATCATATAGGTCTTCTAATTTGACTACTGACTTTGGCATAGCATTATTAGTGCTATTTTGTTGCAATTGTCTATCATGTTGGTCCTCATCAATTATTTGATTGGTGTAGGATCCCTCAGATGTGAGGAAGCTTACAATTTCAGGATCATCGTTGAAAATTCTCCAATTGGTAATGTTATCACGAATCGAGGGTCTAAAGATTAATTCGATTGAAAATCTATCGGGGCTATAGTCTTCTGAGGGAATGAGCTTGGAATCTACGCTTGCTAAGAGGTCAACACTAGCATTCTGGAGTCTAGGAATTGATGAAATATTGAATGCTATAAAATGTTCAGTCAGATCTTGTACTAAATATTGGTAATGCTTTAAATGACATGATAGACAATGTATAGTATTCTGTACCTATCTGATAACAATTTTAGAATCTCCGAAGACTTGTAGATATTTGATGTCTAATCTGATTTCTTTATATAATCCTTGGACTAAAGCGTCGTATTCTGCAGTATTATTGGTGCAATCGAACTTCAGTCTACAAGTTAGCATAGTTTTATTTCCCTCTACACTGATTAATATGCATCCTGCTCTAGCTCCCTTGTTAGACTTAGAATTGTCAAAAAATAACTTCCAAAATAAAGATTTATTTACAGAATGTTCTAAGTATGGTGAAGTATGAGCATTAAAATTTCCTAAGAAAGAATCAACATAATAGTTTCCAATAATATTGTTGTTGTATGCTACAGAATTATTTTCTCTTTCCAATTCTGTTACTATGTATTTCTAATGTCTTTCTCGCTCAACCTTTATCTGATTTGGTTTACCATTGTAAGGGAGCCACATGTGCGACCAATCAGTTGCAAAGTATCCATGAAGTTTTTCTGACCAATCTCTGCTAAGAATTAGGCCATAAAATTCTGGAATATCTGCAACTAAAATGTCGATAACTTGACATACTTTTGGATTATATGACAGCCTTATGGTAACCTGATTTAGTTCGCCGATCACTTCAACTTGCGATTGATCCAGCTGAACTATGTGCACTGTAGATTTATGAGGTTGAACGTTCAACTTTGCACATATCAATTTAGGTAAGATATTAGATGAAGCTCCAGAATCAACTAAACAATTATGCAAATTTTTGTTGAAAACTTCACAAGTAAGAAGAATTGGGGGAGTATGAGATCTTGACCTTCCTCCAATTAAAGTGATATCGTTTGGATCAACTTTATTAGTCACATTATTTGGAGGTTTTCCCATCTCATGGGAAGCTTGCGAGATTACAGCAGCGGGTAGAGGTGCAACTGGTACTGCATGCAATTATTTCAAAAGTACCTTTTGCTGATGTTTTAACTTTCTCAATTCATAAAAAGTGATGTTAGCCCTAGTCTTCTTCACGTCTTCTATGATATTATACTCCATTTCATCCGAAACAATCAATGTTTTAGATGGAGTTGGTGAATCTGTTTGGACTAGGCTTGCTTGAGTCGCTTTGGGTGATGTTTTCTTGGCTACAACTTTATCCTTAGGCATTGAGATTGCACTCTTTGGCTTAGGAGTAGGTTAAGGAGGATCAGGTTGATTTCTGCTTCGAGTACTAACTGGTGATGCCTCTTGATCCTCTTCATCTGGGAGGATGAAATCCCACATACATTGTACCTCTACAACTTCTTCTTCATTGATGGGCTCTTCAGTAGTAATTTTCTCTTTTTCTTCTTCTGATTCAAAATTTGTAATAGAATTAGGAGGCTTTGAATCAATCGCAGGATTTCTTCTATAAGGCTTGTACGGATTTTTAGAATAATTCTCTGCTACATGTTTCTTAATGTCAACCATTTCGTTAGACATGGTTTTCAAAACTTTCTACAATCCTTCTAAATCGAATAGATTTTTCGATTGTTTTTTCTTGGGATCTTCCTTAAAAGTAACCTTCTTAGATTTTCATTCATCAATAATGTTTTTCTTTTCTAGGGCTATGATACATTTCTCTACCACTATTGATTCCTTCATATTGTCAGCGAAAGTTGTCTTGTTAGCCCTATCGACAAAGATCACTATGTTCGATGGTAAAGTAGAGATATACCATTCACTTCGCACTTCTTCGCTAGGCTTAGAAGCAGTAGGAATTTTTTTCAACAGTTTATTGAAACGTGAGTTAAAATCTTTGATAGGTTCCTTTGATTCAGTCTGAAGGTTAGACAGGTCATTGATCAGTGTCGTTGTAGACTTGTCATCACCGAGCTTAGTCAAGAATTGTTCCTGGAAGATATCCCAACTAGCGATAGATCCAGATGGTAATGAGAAATACCATGATCTGGGTGCTCCTTGCAAAGTGTAAGGAAAGAGTTGGATGACAGTGTCTTCATTAGTAACTCCATTGAGATTTATAGATAACATAAAGTTGTTTATATGTTCTTCCGCTAGCATGCCTGCTTCAGGATTAAACTTGGGTAGCCATTTTTCAGGATGGGCTGGTATTTGACTCAAGGGCATAGGCATTAAGATTGCCCCTAGGTTATTCCATGGAGATTGGGCCATCGCTGAACTAATAACAAAGGAAAGCACAAAAGATGATCCCTGTGGTTGGGAAAATGAGGATATTACAGTTCCATATGATTGAGAAGGAGATGTGGAAGTTCCAGTGGATTGGTGGACAATAATCTGAAGTGGGGGGGGTGGATGGTTGACTTCGGAGTGGAGAGGTTGAGATGGATGATGATGACAAAAGAGTCTCACTATCAGACCCTTTAGGTGATTTCCTTGCTCTCTTCCTTGTAGGTAGAGGTAACTCAGTTGGCTCAATACCAAACTTTTCGCTCTTCAATCTAGTAAGAGGATGAGCAGGGTTATATTTCGAAGTCACACTGCCTTGAGATTTATCAGATCTTTGAGGTAATATAGAAAATTGTTGAAGTTTATGAATCAAATATTAAACTTCTGGAGGTTCAATAGCAAATTTCTCTAAAATGTCAGGGTTTGTGACAGTGGTTGTTGTTTTTTCGACTTCTTGCTTAAGATTTAAAGACTCTAAGTGCGACGGAGAAGTCAGGGGAGATGGTGAGGGCGATTTACTCTCAGAATGGTATTTATATTTATACTTACTTGCATTCATAGTTTGTGGCCCTCCTTCTAGCGCCAAATATGTTGAAGCCCTGAAAATCGGGTCTACAACAAGGGGGATACCCACCCGGTCCAGACCTTGGTTAGCAGTTCCTTTTCCATTTGGTATAGTGGGTCCGACTAGGGATATGGGACTAGTTTCCCAATATATGCTTGTGTGCGTTGAGAATTGATATTTCTTTTCTAATAATTCCTAAGTAAAATGCTTTATTCTAAATCGAATCTAACAACATACAATGGTATTCTAATAAACAGAAATATCTAATTCTAAACTAACCTGGGATATAATATTTCCATTATGCAATCTAAAATGGTTTCAAATAAAAATTGGTAATAAAGATCATTCAACTGTTATGAGAAAATAATTCAATAAAGATAAACCATTTTGTATAAAATGTTAGACGAAACAGTTGCGAAAAACATATCGCATGATAAGCTACTCATATATTAAACATAAATAAATAACTATCGCCATAAAGAAGTGCCAAATGATAACTCAAGCATTCATGCATTAATATATAAATAACTCAACATGAATATCACCTTAACACATAAGCAGAAATAGTTAATAGATAAAAGTACCATTCATAACTAGTTCTACTCATGAGCTTCAAGCAATAATGATTTATCTCTTCTTAATCCAACATCCACCAAGAGTACAAAAGTGCAACATCATTAGTAGATATTGAATGCAGATATCAATAAATCCTGTTCCATTCATTCATCAAAACCTCATCGGAGGGTGCAAAAGTGCATGTTCTGAGGACAAGTTTTTGATAAATTTCAGGACCCTTCTCTAAATGCATGAGAAGGGTTTAAATACTAATAACTAAATCTAAAAATAATTTAGTAAAAAAATGTAGGATGCATTTTAAATGACCGTCCTCATTTTAGGCAAAAATAAAGCAAAATTAAAACTAAAACTGAATCTAAAACTAAATTCAACAACTAACTATTTGTGTATATGTTCCTTGTAGTCACAAGCATTCAACATTTGCTTGAGGAGAGTTGGCTAGCCGACTTCCGACTTTAGTTTTCCTGTGAAAATGGTATCGGTAAGAGCTAGCACCATCTTTTCGGCAGAATTGATGATACATTTGAGAGTCATGCACTAGCTGTGTGGTTTTACCAAATACGTCCAGTAAGAATCCCAATTCATCTTGGTTAATCTTTTGAGGTATTCTGCCTTTTCTTGAGCCTTCTGTCTCCATCTTGTCTGTAGTTACTATACATATCTATATATCACTTGAGGATATCTCTGATAAATACCATTGGTTTTAGAGTTCAAATTTTGCTTTTTGCCTTCAGCACTTTTTTCTACAAATTTCTGGGCTTACGAGCGACTGAGTGATTAGAGGCTTTCCATCTCGAGGGGTTTTTCTCAGTGATGCACGATTAGCACTAGGCGCTAATCGTGCATTGGAAACTGCCTCCCTTTCTCGATCTGGGCTTCTCTGGTGCGATTTTCACTTCTTGCATGCTTTTTGTTAGAGGATATAAAGCTCAAATTTTGTGAAAATAACAACTCCATGAGTTCGTGGTTCTGAGCTTTAATTTCTCTATCCATGATATCAGCATTATCCAGTACCCAATTGACCATGTCCGTGTATGCAAGAATTTTGGGCCTCGCCGCTATCCTATGCAAGAACGAACATGCTAGTTTTGTAATAGACGCCTTAGAAGACCCATGTGAGCTTGCAGTAGTTGTAACCTCCATTACCTTGGGATTTTCTTCCACGAGTAGACTGTACATGCCTTCCCAAGTAGTAATACCAACATCTTTGTTACAGGTGGTGTTTGTGTACAAGGGCATCATTTCTTTATCTTTAGAACTTGGAGCTTTACCCTTCTTCCCCATAATATTTTGAACACTGTTATGTATAATTCTCTTCTCTTTTCTCCTTTAGTGTACAAATGAGGTAAGAATAATGATAAGAAAAAGGTGACGGGAAAGCTTTAAATGTGGAAAACATATGAAATATATCAACTTACGTGAAATGGCTCCTCGATCAGATAAAAATCATATTTCATTAATGATTGCCAACTAACTCATTGATTAACCTTAACGCGCATAACTGGGCGTTAGTTTATGGAAAAAGCTTTTTCAAACAACTAGCCTTGAAGATTTCTGATAAGGAAATTTTGTGATTTGCTTCGCAATATCACAGATCGTAGTATCGCAAATCGCAATATTGCGGAATCGCAATATCACTAGTTTGTAGCGTATGACAATCATCCATTAATGTGTTTTTCTGTGAAATGCGATTTGTGACATGTGTCATCGCATATCGGTGGTTTGAGGCATTTCAGCTTAAGTAAGGGTGAGGCATGCGATGCGATGAGGATCTTTTGATGCGTGATTTCGCATCACGATTTTGCAATCTTAGAATTCTGCTTGTAGGAAGGCTTCCATTACCCTTTTTGCGATGCGAGACTCTTTAAGGAATGATTTTATAGTGACTTATCATAAAACTTAAGTCTTTTTAGATTTTTCGAGGGTATTCTCCTAAGTTTATGATAGTAAGTTTTATTGAAAAAGGAAATACAAGCATTAATCGATTTATTAAATTTTTGAATAAGGGTACCCACTTATTTAGTATTAGTGATAAAACTAAATAAGAAGGGGGGTTGTTGCTGGCCACAACAGAAAGATAAAAACATTTTCTCTGCCAAGCCACCTAGCACTTGGTCAATGAAAAGTAGAGGGAAATGGTCCTTCTTTGTTGCTTTGTTTAACTCTCTATATTCAACAAAAATCCTTGACTTCCCATTTTTCTTTGGAACCAACACCAAAGGGGAGACCCACTAATTGTCCGAGATAGGGTAAATGAATCCTGCATCTAGTAGCTTTTACAGTTCTTCTTTGACTATATCCTTTAGAGTTGGATTCATTCTCCTTTGGGGTTATAGGATTGGTTTTAAATCTTCTTTGATATAAATGTGGTGAGTACACACCAAGGGGTGCACTCCCTTCATTTTCCTGTAACTCCAAGCAAAGGCATCCAGGTGTTCCTTTATCATGTTGCACAACTTTTCTTCTTGGTGTAGAGAAAGACATGGGTTGATTTTAAAAGTTCTCTTAGGGCCGAATTATATGGTTTTGACATGGGTAGGGTTTGAATCAGCTAAGCATAAATCAAACTAATGGTTTTTTTGGGTTTCCTTCACTACTTCCTCTAATGACAAGGTGTTGTGAGTTGGACTTTGGAGTATGTGTTCAATCAAATCATCTTCATTTGGTTGTCCTCCTCCCATGGCTGTTTCTAAGGTTTAAAGTTGGGCTGAGCAAACTTCATCTTCTTCCTCCTCATCCAGCCATAAAGGTAAGTCATGTTCTAGAGATGGCTGAGCATGAGGGTATATGACTAGCTTCTTGGACATATGCCCATTTTTATAGTCATATTTCCAACCCTGCAACTGATGCAGGCATCAGCTGTGGCTAACCAGAGCCTCCCAAGGATGAGAGGGTAACCAGTAAGCTTAGCCTTAGGCTGGAGAACTAGGAAGTTTGCAGGTTAATCCCAAGAGTCAATGGAGACCATCACATCCTCCATAATCCCCTTAGGGGTCACTATGGAATGGTCTTCAAGTTGCAAGACTGTTGTGGTCTTTCTCAATGAACCCTGGAGGTTGAGCTTGAGCATGGTGTCCTTAGTCATCCCATTAATGGCAGCCCCAAGATCAATTAAAGTGTGTGAGACAATGGTGTCATTGATGTGCACATCTACTACAGGGCTTCCAGGGTCCAAATACTTCAGACAAATTACTTGCCACAACATTAAGTCAGATAGTTGTCTAATGACATCAATGGTAGGGGTGTCTCTTTTTCACCTCCCTGTATGTTTGAAGCACTTATCCTTAATCAAATTGTTGTAAATAGGTACATCCTTTATGGCTTGGAGAAGTGGAATTTTGACACATAGATTTTTCAATTCACCAGATGTTCATTCCCTTTTGGGGTAGGCTGGACTGGATGAGTTAATCTCTTAGGAAAGGATGGAGGATTTAATCTAGGCATGCCTTCCTCTCTTTATTCCTCACTCTCCCTAGGTGGAGGTAGAGTTTGGTTTTTTAGGAGTACTCTCCCATGCCTCAGGTTGATTTCCTAAATCTCCACAACATAAGCAAGATAGGATGTCTCTCCACTGTATACTTACTGTGTCTGTCTGTTGTTTAGGTTCAGATTTGGCTGGGCAAGCATTTGGGGTTGTTTAGTTGTAATAGGGTGTAAAAGATGTGGTTGAGTAGTTGGTGAAGGAAATAAAGCCGGAGCATTATTGTATGGGGGCCTCCACTCCTGGCGCAATGCATTCCACTAAGGTTGAGATGGAGAATATGGCTAAAATGACTGGCTGGTTGGCTGGGAATGGTACTGAGGTGCAAAGGACCAAGGAGGAGTTGTAGACCAGGAAGGATGAGCAGGGGATCCCCAAGAGGGAATATATGTGGTCTGGTTAGGGTTGTAATAGGCATGGGATAACCCTTGCATGCCTTGCTGGTATGGTTGAGGCCCATGAGCTCTCCTTTGATTTATGTAGCAAAGTTGTTTTGTCACCCCTTTAGTCCCCTGATACACAAATTTTAGTCCAGGTAGAGAAGGGCACTTGTTTTTGCACTGGTTTTCTTCACAGGCTGAGAAAAATTCAATCAGATTAAATGGACATTCATTCTTAGGATGCCTCCTTGTGCATCTAGGGAAGAAAATGGCTAAGGCTCTCTCTGCCTCCTCTTGCTTTCTCTTGATGTGCATAGTGTCCATCTATAGGGAAAGGATTTGTAGCATCTCACTCCTGAAATCTTCCAGCATATTTCCATTTTCACTTTTGATGGATGTATTGGAAGAGGATGGACTTACCATAGGTTGACTACCCCAACCTTTTTTCCTAGCTACCCTAGAATGGTTCCTAAAGATAGTTTTGATATCTTCATAGGGTAGCTGGTAGATATCCCCTCTTGCTAGCAGGTTTAGGGTATCCAAAAGATCTTCCCTTAGCCCTCTAAGTAGGACTAGCTTTAGTGACTCAGGATCAAGTGTGCATCGGCCCCTTTTGTAGCTAAGCTAGAATCTTTCTTCATAATACTCTAGGGATTCATCATGCCCTAAGGTCATCCTAAAAATTTCTTCTTTAGTGTCTTTGGACTTGCAGTAGTCTTGATACTTGTTGTTGAAGGCTTGCTGCATCTAAGCCCAAGTTGTGATGCTATCCCCAGGTAAACCCATAAACTAATGCAAAGCTGCATCCTTGAGAGTGGATGGGAATAGTTTCAAATTCTTCTCATCATTGGTGTAATCATAGGTTCTGCATATGACAACAAAATCAAACAAAACAGTGTCTAAATCTTCTGAGGTCAAACCATGGAAATGAGGAAGAGAAGAGGGGCTTATATTCTTCATATTGGTATCCCCATTAGTTTCTTTGATGGGAAAGGTACCCTCGAATCTTTCTCTATTTCCTCTATCATTTCTATTTTCAACCATTGGGTCAGTTGGAATGGGTTCTTCTTCTTCTTCTCCCCCTGTAGGCTCTTCAAATATTTCTAATTGTTCACCTAAGGGTTCCTCCAATTCACAACCACTGAAGAAGAGGGAAGGCTGGTTGTTTAAAGTGGTGGGGGTATTTGGCAGAAATTTCCATACGTTATCCCTATTCCTATGAGGCATGAAAGAAGTGTTTTTGTTTTGTTTTGTTTTTAAGCTTTGAGAAGAATTGCATAATTGAAATTGCAAACTAGATGGAAACTAATTAACTGAATGAAAACAAACTTCTTGAATGAAATCTCACTTGCAGAATGGAAAAGAAAGCAAAGAATGTAGAATGGAAATGAAAGAAAACTAAATTACTTTTGCAGAAATGAAACTAATAGCAGAATTTCAGAGGTAAGAAATGGAAGAAAGAAAGCAATAATCACGTATTACTCAGACACCTCCCTGGAAATGGCACCAAAAAGTGATGAGCACTAGTATTGCAGTAATAATGTTGCAACCCCTGGGGCTACCAACTTTACTTTATCAACCTGGGGTTCGTACAAACTTGGAGGTGACAGTACTGTATACACAAGTAAATGTGATGGGTCTGCTCTTTGTCACTACTAAGTTGGCGATATACCACTAAGGTTTTTCAAACTAGACTTCTATTGGTTTAGAAGAAGCTTGATTGTAAGTTTTAACCTCGTATAGAAATTACCTGCATACGAATTCTAAAACACAGAAAATAAACAATCGAGAGCGTTACACATAAAACACATATACACAGAGATTTTCCCTTGGATCCCAAAACTAGGACTACCAGCTAGCCTTTCATTATTTTCCTTTCAATGTTACAATACATATTTATACATGCTAAAGCATCCAATACCATGGAATGAAAGCCATTACGTTCAAAACCATGGACCAAAAACCATCGCATCCAAAACCATGTGCAAAAATCATGCACAAAACCATAGATGGGTTTGCCCAACCAAACATAGGGTCAAAAACCGAAATTTTCTGGGGTGCTGCCCCAGACCCCATAGAGTGGGGTTACCTGCACCCATCAAACCCCTTGTGACCCCCTTGCTACGCAATCAGCGCAACGAAAGGGGGGCTCTGCCCCCCTCTAACCCCAAAATAAACTACGTGGGCTAGTCATGGAAAGAATATAACACAACCAAACATTCTCCCACTTGTTGTTTTCTTTCCACAAGGGGGCCATAAGAGGCTTAGTCACTTATCCAAACACTCATTATTTCTCTACCCCAAGAGAACTTCTCAGAACTGACAGATTTTGTCAATGCATCTATAGTATTCTTCAAAGTGTCCACCTTTACCAGCAACACCTTTTTGTCTTCTATAATATCCCTCACAAAGTGATACTGAACATCAATTTTCTTTGTCTTTGAATGATATGCAGGGTTCTTTGCTATGAAAATTGCACTTTGGCTATCACAGTCTATCCTTATAGCTCCATGTACAAACCCCATACTTGAAAATAATCTCTGCAATGAAACTGCTTCCTTGCTTGCATGAGTGGTTGCCATGTATTTTTCCTTTGTAGTTGATAGTGCCACTACAAATTGTTTCTTACTCATCCAACTGACTACACCTCCAAATAGGTTAACCACATACCCACTTGTAGATCTTCTCTGATCCAGATCTCCAGCCTAGTCTACATCAACAAAGCCACGAATATCCAACACTCTGTCCAATCCTATTCTTCCTTGGTAGCACAAACCATAATCACTAGCAAATACTTGAAAACCCGCTTCATTGTTGTCTAATGCTCATCTCCTAGTTTTGACATAAACCTACACAATACTCCCACTGCATTTGCAATGTCTAGTCGAGTATAGACCATTGCATGCATTAGGCTACTGACTACACTTGCATATGGAACATAGGGCATGTTCGCTTCCTCTTCTTGTGTCTTGGGACACTATTCAGCAGATAACTTTACACCTACAGGAATAGGAACCTTCACTGGTTTACTACCCTGCATATTAAACCTCTGCAGTATTGTCTTGAAATACTTCCTCTGGTTTAACTAGAAATTCCTCTTTTCCCAGTCTCTTTTAATTTCCATGCCCAAAATTCTGTTTGCAGCACCAAGATCTTTCATGTTGAATTTTGAGGACAATTGGGTCTTCAAATCCTGGATAATTTCTTTGTCATTTCCAACCAGCAACATATCATCCACATACAAGTCCAGATAAATAACACGGTCACCAATTAATTTAAAATACTCACAATGATCTGCTTTGCTTCTCGTGAAGCCAAGTCCCCATATAAATGTATCAAATTTCTGATACCACATCCTTGGTGACTGTTTTAACCCATATAGAGACTTATTTAACTTGCATACCAGTTCTTGCTTACCCTTCACCGCAAAGCCTTCACGTTGCTTCATGTAGATTTCTTCTTTCAGATCCCTGTGAAGAAATTTTGTCTTCACATCCATCTGTTCTACCTCAAAATCAAAAGCAACAATAACAGATAAAAGTAATCTAATAGAAGTTTCCTTGGCCAATGGCAACAGGAGAAAAAATGAAACCAAAATCAATTCGCGACACCTAGGAATAACCTTTTACTACCAACCGAGATTTGTATTTCTCCACCTTTCCTTCTTCGTTTGTCTTCTTCTTGAACACCCATTTTCTTCCAATGGGTTTCCTTCCAGCCGGCAACTCCACCAGATCCCAAGCCTCATTTTTGTGCAAAGATGCCATTTCATCAACCATGGCCTCTTTCCAAAGTTTCCATTCTCTAAATCTACTGCTTCCTTCACAGTTCTAGGATCATCATTAGTAATAGATAAATCAAAATCAGAACAAAAAATTGATGGACTATATCTTTTTGGCTGTCTTCTTTCTCAAACTGATCTTCTCACACCCAGAGTTTGTGGCTCTTCATTTTATGATTCCTCCTCTATTGTAGAGTTTGATTCTTCCTCCTTTAGCTCAAACTCTATCTTCTCAAGTTCCTTTGGTTGGAATTCATATTTGATAACATCTTTCACCTCTCTGAAAACCACATCTTGGCCATACACAACCTTCCTTGTTACTGGGTTCCAAAGCTTATAACCCTTTAAACTATCCTTATACCCAATAAAGATGTAGTTTTCATATTTACTATCCAGCTTTGTTATTTTCTCCTTTGGAACATGTACATACACATCACATCCAAATACCCTTAGATGTGAAAGAGAAGTTTTCTTACCAGTCCATACCTCTTGTGGAGTCTTATCCTCCAATGCTGATGAAGGTGACTTGTTGACCAAGTAACATGCAGTCTCCACTGTCTCTGCCCAGAATTCATGTCCTAACCCAACACAACTGAGCATGCTTCTTTCCCTTTCCATCAATGTCTTGTTCATTCTTTCTGCAACTCCATTTTGCTAAGGTGTATATGGAGTAGTCTTCTGCCGTGCTATACCACACTTCTTACAAAATTCTTTAGATTCCTTACCGTTATCTATCCTCAACACCTTTATCTTCTTCTCTGACTGGTTTTCTACTAGAGCCTTAAATTCTTTAAACTTGTCAAAGACTTTAGATTTTTTTTTAAGGAAATATATCCATGTATTCCTTGAGAAGTCATCTATAAATGATACATAGTACACAAACTTACCTAGTGATGAAACCTTCACAGGTCTAAACACATCACTGTGCACAAGCTCTAGTATCTATTTCGCCCTCTTACCACCAGAGGGGAAACTCACCCGATTTTGCTTCCCATATACACAATTTTCACAGAAATCAAAATCCAGAGAGCTATTACTCATACCTTCTACCATACCTTTACCATGAATTATTCGAAGGTCCTTCGCTCCAATATGTCCAAGCCTTTGATGCCACAACATGGGCCTCTCTCCAGAGACCATTAGATTTTTTTCTCCACTTTGAGGAACCATAGAACTATTGCACCCATCAAAAACCGTGCTACCTTGCAGCTTGTACAGAGTTCCAATCCAAACTCCCCACATCAATATGAGTGCTCCCCGAACCATCTTGCAGGTATCCTTCTCGAACACTGTTTTTACACCTGCAACATCCAACTTACTTATAGTTATCTAGCCAATGCAAGAATATGAAGAACACCTAGAAGTGTTCTAACCCTTCCACCTTGCAACTTCAACTTTACTTTTCTGCGACCAATGATTCTAGTCTTCCTATCATCCCCTAAGAAGACATCACCACCATCATATTTCTCATACTCGTAGAACCACTCTCTATGGGGAGTGAAGTGAAAGGAGGCACCTGAGTCAATCAACCAATCCTCATGATCTACATGTGTACTTGAAGAAGCCAAGTAAACATCCCCACCTTCATTTGAGGTGGTTTTCACTTCTGTTGAAGGAGCATCATGAGATCCCTTTCCTTTATCATGAGCTTTAGATTTACAGTCCCTTTTGTAATGCCCTTCCTTTCTGCATTTCTAGCACACCACCTTTACAGGTTTTCCTAGAGATTTAGCTCCATATTTTTCCGTCTCATCTCCTCCATCACCAAGGATGATACTATTTCATCAAACTGCAAGGCAGTTGCATTGCTATCTATTGAAATAACCAAACTATCCCATAAATCTGGTAGAGAACACAACAAACTGATGCACTTGTCTTCATCTAAAATTTTAATATCAACAGATGTTAACTGACCTACTATAGTATTAAATGCATTCAGATGATCTGTCACTGAGTCTCCATCTTTCATCCTCAAGTTATACAACTTTTTCCGCAAGAACAGTTTATTCATTAGAGACTTAGATTGGTACAAAGTCCCTAACTTGTCCCACAAAGCATTTGTTGTAGCTTCCCCTGAGACATTCAACAATACTTATACATGCTGAAGCATCCAATACCATGGACTGAAAACCATCGCGTCCAAAACCATGGATCGAAATCCATCGTGTCCAAATCCATGTGCAAAAATCATGCACAAAACCATAGGTGGGTCCACCCAACCTAATATAGGGTCCAAAACCAAAATTTTCCCAGGCGCTGCCCCAGACCCCATAGAGTGGGGTTACCTGCACCCCTCAAACCCCCTATGACCCCCTCGCTATGTAATCAGTGCAACGAAGGGGGGGCTCCACCGCCCCTCTAACCCCCCAATTAACTACGTGAGCTTGTCATGGAAAGAATATAACACAACCCAACATTGATTACCAATGACGAAAAGAGAAATCTACACTAAGGGAAAGCTTGTCTACTGCAGTAAGGAAAAACACTGAAATCAAATGCTAAAACACACAAATTTTCTAATTAACTGCTAAGAGGCTTTAATTTAAAAGAATGCTAAGTTAACATGTATGCAATACTACTGTCCTAGGTATGCAAATTAAAACATCAAACGTTATACTAATGTGCATGTAAATGAATAAAATAACTCTGTTTTTGATCTTGCCTTTTTTCATGAGACAATGTGAAAGATAACTTCTTTTGGTGATGTGGCAGGTGGCTTAGGGATGATGGTGAATGGTTGGTAGGCTTGGGAGACAAGTAGGGGTCCTTTTCTAGCTTCCTAGGGGATTTTTCCACAATTCAGCCTCAAACAGGGGCCACTACAAGTCAACCTATAGGATGTCCTATTGCGTTCTACAGGATGTCCTGAATTTTTACAGGATCCACTGTATTCCTACAGGATACAACCAAGAGAAAAAGGAGGGACGTTGAAGGTGATTGAAGGCTTACGGAAGGTGGTCAGTGGATGGAATGAGGCAAGGGAGTGCCTAGGACTACTTTAGGACTCAAAACTAGAGTTGGGAGATGGTTGGATTTGCTCAACAAGCTTGGAGAAGTACTTTTGTGAAATGATGAAGTTGGTGAGAGTTTTGGTGAAAGGAAAGAATGATCATGGATGGATGAAGTTGGGATGAGGTTGCTGACCATGAAATGTCTATGTGCTGAAAATAATACTGAGAGGGGGGGTGAATCAGTATTATCTAGTTCTTTTAACAAATCTTCCTTATTTACACTTTGAATTATTTTTGCATATCAGTACCATAAAATAATGAGCAAGAAAATAGACAGTCACATCAAAGAACACCAGATATAAGGTGGAAACCCAATGTGGGTGAAAACCACCTGTTGCAATATGTCTTTATCTTCTTTCAAATTAGAAACTCCTTTTATAATGGTCTTGTACTGGTGCAGTCCTTTACCAGTACGCAGGCTGCAACCTGCAGAGAGCTACAACTCTCTCTCGTTTTCAGTCTCTCCTGGAAGGGAGCTACAACCCCCTACTTCTTTTCTTTCAAGGACCACTTTTCATAAATTTTCAAACTGGATCCATAAACATCAAATGATCATCAAGTACCAGTAAGTCACCCAGATAACCAGATCCACAATAACAATAAACTAAACCCAGAACACCTTATCAACAAAACAATCAGTCAAAAAAAGATCTTAAGACAGATACGCAATTTCCTTTTCTCTGGTCTGCGTCGCTACACACTTCACCTTCTGTGGTGCCGTGCACCTCCGCAGCTACGCCTTTTGTGGTGCCTCCGCACTGCGCCTTCGGTGGCACCTCTGTGGCGTCTCCTGTGGCGCCTCTGCACTGCGCCTTCTGTGGCGACTCTGCACTGCGCCTTCTGTGGCGCCTCTGTAGTGTCTCCGCACTGCGCCTTCTGTGGCGCCTCTATGGCGTCTCCGCACTGCGCCTTCTGTGATGCCTTCGCACTATGCCTTCTGTGGCGCCTCCGCACTACGCCTTCTGTGGCGCCTCTGTGGCGTCTCCACACTGCGCCTTCTGTGGCACCTCTGTGGTGTCTTCTGTGGCGCCTCCGCACTGTGCCTTCTGTGGTGTCTCCGCACTGCGCCTTCTATGGCGCCTTCACACTGCGCCTTCTGTGACGCCTCCGCACTGCGCCTTCTGTGGCGTCTTCGCACTGCGCCTTCTGTGGCGCCTCTCTGGCGTCTTCTGTGGCACCTCCACACTTCCGCAGCTGCAGCGCTCGAGAGATCACCCTTCATAGATTCGATTTCCACTTCACTTTCATATAGATCGAGCTTTTGAAATAATAACCCAATATTTCAGATCTTAAGATATTCAACCCAAAAGCATACCAAAGCCAAATGATCTCCTTTGCTTTATATAGGCAAGCTCTTCCTCAAATCATGGATCATGGGGCTCAATATTAATAATAATATAAAACAATACCACGGGCCAAAACCATAATAACACAATACCGTCGGCTAAATACCAAGGGTTAAACATAAGGAACCCCACGTGTGTGCACTGGGGGTACGCACCTCATGAATGGGTAACCTGCGTTTCTGGACGCGATCCCTGCACGGCGTACCTGCGGGTACGCATCTTCTGAATTGTTCTCCTGCGTACTTCTTAATTCTCATCATATTAAGAGCCATGCCATGGGTGTTGCCATCAAGTACAACATCTGTAACATATAACCATACCAGAAACATAATGCCAACAATCTCCCCCTTTGGACTTGATGGCAAC
>APFE031325482.1:5739-26195 GCA_000404065.3 Pinus taeda | reverse complement strand
ATATATATGATGCAGATGATGGTTAACGTCCACTGAGACCAAACATTGGTCTATAGGACCTAAAGAAGCATATATATATTGATTTAGGATTTTATTCCTATGCTCAAAAAGCTTGGAGAGAAGCCTCGCTCACTATAATTTTGACATTGTAAAAGGCTAGGAAGGTCAGTATTGCAATAAAGATTGTGAAACTGAGATCTAATGTGGTTGTACGCAGGGCGCTCTAAGAAGAAGTGGTTTTCATCCTGGATATTCCTGTTCTCACATATATGGCAGATCCTTTCCATCCATGGTGTTTTAGGAACTTCCCAACGACCTGTTTCACTTTGGAGCTCATGAGAATTCGTTCTAATCTTTGCTATATTAATTTTCTTCTTTGAGCGAGTTAAAATAAAGAGATACTTTTAATTATATATAATTAATTAATATACTATATATATATATTTTACTATTATTGGTTATATAATTTTATTCTTTAGTTTTTATCTTATCATTATGGTTTTTTTAAATGATTGATTTATTATTTCTTTTTATGTTTTCATTATTTGGATTTTTTTTAATGAATTATTATTATTATTTTTTTTTAATGTTTAAAATTGAATGTTTTTTGGGGTTCATGATAAAAATATTTTACTTTGAAAAAAAAAAAAGTGTTCTTCCAGCATTAACACCTTTTCGAGATGTTTTTTGGATAATGTTTTGAGCAAAAAAAATTGGTTTTCACATGCCATTTTTAAAAACATGTTTGAAAATTACTCACAAAAAAAAAAAAAGGAAGAAGGAAAAGAAAAAAAAAAAGAAAAGAAAAAAAAGAAAAAAGAAAAAAGAAAAAGAAAAAAAGAAAAAAATAGTGTTATTTCAATATTAACACTTTTTTTTTTTTTTTTTGGTTTTTTTGCCAGAGTTCCCATTTTGAGTTTTCAAAGTTTACATTGTTGTTATTTATTACTAACAACAAATATCATAAAATTAAAAACAAATGTTTCATTTTTAATAGCCTATCAATCTTATTTCTAACTCTTTGTTTTTATATATATATTATACCTTTCTTATTATATAAGGATGAATATGAATCATTAAATAGTTTCACGATGGAATACTCATTATTTCATTTTGATATTTGGTGATTAAAATCATTTTTGTTCATTGGGTCTTATTTATTTTTGATATGATGTACTTTCCTACCCAATAATATATTATGTTTATATATTATTATTATATTGGTATATCTAATATTTTAAGCCTTCAATTAATAATAGTTTCACTTAAATTGAAGTTTCACTTAATTGAGTTTTAAGTTTCACTTATTGAATTTTAGAAACTTTATTTTTGTGTGAATCAGTATTTGAATTTAGTGTTATATATTATTTTATTTTATCAATTTTGAATTAGCATGAATGATGTCTATAGTAATGTGTTTTAGATACCACACTAAATATAAGTTAATTTTTAATTTTTAATTTTTAATTTATTTTTCTTTGGTTATCTTTGTTTTCTGGCTTGGCTCTACAAAAAAAAATAAAAAATTAGTCATTGTTACGGGTTTAGTAAGATTTTCTACAAATATGTGGTTTAATAATAATTTGAGGACAATATATTAGACATTTACAGAATAGAAGTTTTCCCGTAATGCAGAAAAATAGTCAGAATCGCTAAAAAAAAATTTCAAAAATGCGGCAATAAGAGTGTTTGAGTAGTGTTTTTGATGATAGAAATGAATTCAACACTATCAAAAAAATATTGAAGTTTGACAACTATAAACTGGATTTACAAAAATTCTTGTCATATTTTATCAAAATCTTACCCAAATTTACATGAAAACAATTTTCAGAAAAAATTTAAAAACTAATTAAACTATAACATAATATTAATATCTATTATTTTATTGTTATTTGAAAACATTCAATCATATTTTTACAACTTATGAAGTTATTCTTCCTGACATTCATATTATTATTATAGATACTTAGAAAAAAACTCATGATAATCTTTACATGTGAATTCCTCAACAATTTGCTAATAACTCTGAAGTTTACCAATTTTAAAATAAAAATAAAACATACTTTTTCTTCATTACACACAAAACCATGTTAATGATTTAATTTGGAATTAAAAACACTCTATTAAAATCAATAATAATTCATATATTCTTAATTAAACATATATAAAAATTAAACTGAACAACATCACAAAACCTAAAATTGAAATTACAACTACAAGCATTGTAATTTATTCGTTTAAGTTTGTGCATCATTAATTCCATACACCTTTGAATATATATTCTTATCAAAATCGGACACTCTCTCCAAGGGTGCACCACTATTCAAGAGGTGAGAGTTAATAAGCAAATTCTGATCAGATTCGATATTTCCGCGCAATTCATATTAGAGAACATGGACTCCTCTTTTTACGATTAACCTACTCATATATATATATATACTCTTATCCTTATTGGAGGGCTCTCTGTTTGCGTGTTGAACAAGTTGCACGACCTTTTTGACACATTATTAGTTCCTGCTTACGGCAAAGTAGGGACTATAGCGATTAATAGATCGTTGAATTTATATTAATTTAGGTTGATTTATTGTGTTACTCAAATTTAAGCAAATTTTTTGGGTGGCTATATTGTCTCAGTAAAATTTAACCAAACGTTTCCAATGGACCTCTTATTGCAGAAGTCACGGACCTGGAGGCAACATTACAATAGCTAATGTGACTTTATCCAAAGGTTTTTTTAATCCAACAAAAACAAAGTTCCCCTTCCATAACATATCCAACGTTTTTAGCTGGCACCTCTATATCCAAAGGTTTTTTGTTGCCCCTAATTATGTTGCGGCCTATCGTGTTGCCACAAAACCTGCCTCGCCACCTACAGCGTCAACACCTGCCTCCTCCACATGTCGTCACAATCTTGAATGTGGCTTGGGCCAAGACAAATACCACGATTGATCTCTTCCGGGAGAGCTTCATTGTGGGTGAAGTAACCAAACGTTTCCAATGGACCTCTTATTGCAGAAGTCACGGACCTCGAGGCAACATTACAATAGCTAATGTGACTTTATCCAAAGTTTTTTTTAATCCAACAAAAACAAAGTTCCCCTTCCATAACATATCCAAGGTTTTTAGCTGGCACCTCTATATCCAAAGTTTTTTTGTTGCCCCTAATTATGTTGCGGCCTATCGTGTCGCCACAAAACCTGCCTCGCCACCTACAGCGTCAACACCTGCCTCCTCCACATGTCGTCACAATCTTGAATGTGGCTTGGGCCAAGACAAATACCACGATTGATCTCTTCCGGGAGAGCTTCATTGTGGGTGAAGGGACACAAGAATTGCTGAAATTTTTTCTCATTATCGCCATGGATGCAAAGGCCTACAACCGCTGTCTCCAAATTCATTCATATTGCTACTCTATGAAGACAAGGGGTTTTGATTTCTCTAGAGAGAAGTTGTTCATGTCTGAAGGTTACTTATGTGGAGGCAGTTTCACTCCTTTGGAGAAATTTTGGAGCATTGTTATAAGATTGTTGTTTCGGTAAGTATTTAAAGAATCCCTAGAATTTTGTATCCCTGCAATTTTGTATGCATGGAAATTAAAGGATAGGAAGAGAGGCAAGCCCATCTATCAAATTTTATTTTTGAAAGGCATTGTCTTTGTCTAATTCTAGGGACAACATTGAAGAAATTAAAACTTTGTTATTCATTTTGATTGTAGATTTGGGAAGTATTTTGAAATCAAATATTAGCAAAGTCAAATAATTCCAGGGATAACATTGAAGAATTTAAAACTTTGTTATTCATTTTGATGGTAGATTTGGGAAGTATTTTGAAATCAAATATTAGCAAAGTCAAATAATTCACTTCATTCATATTAGTCTAATTTCACAATATTCCCAAAAATCTACAAACAAATAAATTCAAATTCAACTACAAACTACAAAAGGTATGATTGGAAAGTTGCTAAATGGTCCTTTTTTTTTCCCTTCCATTCTAGGAAACAACTGATGCAAATAATTGAATCTACAATGAACAACTGATGCAAATAATTGAATCTACAATGACAATTAAGTTTATGTAGCTCAAAATAAAAACAATTTGATTCTTTAACCTTTACACAAAATAATTCTTGAACATTTTTTTTTAGTTTTACTCAAATGATACCTGAACCTGAGGTTCCATTGTAATAGATCAAGTTGGATTCCTCTGATTCCTTTTAGGAGGCCCGACAGTTATACTTTCCCAAACGGCCCAGATCATAGGGACTGAAATATATTCTACCAAGTTGTCAAGTTGCCACTTGGATCGTCACCTGTTGTTCCATGAAAAAATCTAATCTACCTGATTCTTTGGCTTAAATTTAGCCCTTCTTTCCTATAATATTTCATCACGCAAAACCCACTTATAATATCTCATCATGCAAAACCCACTTATTTCTGGTGATGGCCTAAGATCATTTTTATACTCGTGTAGGCTAGTCAGTGCAATGCGTCTGTGTTTGTTGTGCGCGCTCGTTGGGCATGCGATTTCCACACCACGAGCTTAGTTGTGTGGTAATGCTTCTTTCTCTTCGGCATCATTCACTAAATCAAGGTAAACCACTGGTGGTAAGGACTGGATCCAAACTTCCGGCACCGTGATCAAAAGCAATGACAACATAGTAATATATGTCCTTGTACTAGCTTATGGAAATTGTTTTTTCATAGCACACATAGGAGAAGGCATAGCACTCTAAGGCTAATGAAAGCGAAAGTAGCCAAAGAATAGGTGTGGACAGGCTAAATCTCAACCTACTTGACTGCCATTACTGCCCGCGGGAACAACCACCTTGCTTCCCTTTCCAATCAACAAGTTGATTAGGCCAAAGAAATAATGCACAACACCTGGATAAATTACAAGGATCAGAGAATCAGATGTAGTTGTATGTTTCCTCTGGTTCGCGAGAAATGCTACAAATTTCCTGAAGTAGCGAGCCACTCACACAATAGTCTTATTAACTAACGAGACTATTTTCATGGCTCTCTTTGATAGCTTGCAGTTAGGGTTAAAGAATAACAGAGCAAAACCCAGGCCCATATCTTTGATTCACTCATCAAAGCCTTCTAATACCAACCATGAACACCTGGTTTAATAAATAGACGCGTGGTTTATCTTTTTAAATTAATAATGACTCTCGTCTATATATGTGCCAGCCAACAAGTAGATGCGGACAACATTTCACATTGTGAGTTGGCCAGGTGGCCAGAATATGTTTCCGTGAATGACGCATATTAAAAAACGAAAAAAAAAAATTAAACTTTGATATCATGCATATAATTCGAGTTCTGTAAACAAATGGTCCCTGAAAACAATCAGCAACGTTAAAGTGAATTAATGTTTAATAATTAGCGATCAAGAACAAAGCCTATGATGAGGAACTTAATATCTCAACATATGTAAGAATTGCTTGAATACTGTTGTAACTGTATTATCAATGGATTTTATAATTAGCTAGGTCGATAAAATAATTAGATTTTATAATTAACTATGTTGACGGAATAATTCATATTACGTTGCTAGGCTAGATAATACTTATATTAACATATTGAAACTCATATAAATTTGTAATATATGTTATATATATATGGTTGTAGCACGTGTAACTTCGGCTCTCTCTGGGAAAATATCACTTTCTTTAATTTATGATACGAAACATATTTTCTCATTTCTGGGTTTCTTGAGTCTTTCCACAGCGATGCAGGCTTACTAGAAAGGTGTTGGCAGCAAAACTTGCAGACTTATTAGAAAGGTGTTGGCAGCAAGACCTGACACAGTAAAAAAAATTCTGAAGTGACAGAGATTCTTCAACAAACTCTCAAAGTGGTTGACACTAAATTTCTATTAATGTGTAAGGTGCTTCATGAAAATTGGTAAATTTCACCTTTGCGCCACTAAAATTTCGCACCTTGGTTTAGTTTTTGAAGTTGTATTTTTGTATTACAAATTTAGGCTTTGGCATACTTATATAAAGATTTCAGTTTTGAAGTTGTATTTTCGTATTACAAATTTAGGCTTTGGCACACTTATATAAGGCTTTCAGTTTTGAAGTTGTATTTTCGTATTACAAAGTTAGGCTTTAATACACTTATATAAGGATTTCAGTCCCGACAGGGACTACTACTGCTCGCAGTCCTTATTACGAAATAGACAACGTCCACATCCTTTCCTCTACAAATTATGTAGTTTGTAGTTAATATTGACACGCAAAATATGTAGTTAACGTTGACACGCGTTATAGAAAAAGAAATAAAAATAAAAATAATATGATATAATATAATATAATATAATAATTATTTATATATATAATTATATATTAATTAATATTTATATTTATATTATTATTAAATTTTTATTATAATTATTGATAGTTTTATATTAATCACATTTATTAATATATTGGTGTTTAATTTTATTATCATAAAAACTTTATTTGTAGATATAATAATATACCATTTTCCTAATATATGATAATCATCCAAATTCATTTCCTCTTCAATGTAGTTAAGCTTGAAACGCATTATGGATTAAAAAAAATAAAAGTACCATCTTTTCTTTGTGATTTAGTTGGTCAAGCATGGTGGCAAAATAAACCATAGACTAGATGCCCTACCTTTTTCTAAATAGACCATAGACCACATGCACTACCTTTTTCTCACATCTAGCTTAACACGCGACATACATATGGAAAGCTAGATGGTGAAATAGAACATAGGAGCTAACATAGGAGTTCATCATCATGGAAAAGTAAACAAGATGCTCTACCTACACACACTGAGAAAAAATAAACAATGTGTCTTACCTTTTCTTATTCATTTTTGGATGACCCACTCGCTATGTAAAACAACAAACTTTAACCACTGGTCAAATATCATTCTTTGGTTGTATAAAGTGCTTATGTATATAAGCACTAGTCAATTATTTTATATTGGTTGGGATAACTATGCTGGTAGAAATGAAATTATAATAATATTTATGATATACATACAAAAACACATGCAAATTATATATTACAATTCGACAAAACACTTACACGATATGTATTACCATTTATTAGAGTTTATTATTTCATATAAATAGATATAAAAGTTAACATGCTCGTAACTAGCATTTGCACCAAATGTTACAAAAGAAATGCCGTAAGGCATAAATTGAGGAATAATTACTACATTTTTCAAAATGAAAAAATCACTGAATTAATCGCGCGATATTACCGAGAAAATGAAAAAATCACGATTTTTTTTATGTTATCGTGATTTTCGGAACACTTAAATCAACACACTAATACCAAGCAAACACCTAGTTCCATAACATCTAGAAAAGCAAGAAGATGAGAAGAATGCTATACATCTAAGAATAGTTAGTCACAACAGACTAAGTAGAATGCAATTATTGTTAGAATAGATCTAACAATGAATCCTTTAAAAAAATTATACCTTGGAGAAAAAGGATCCACACAGCTCTGGAGCCCTATACCATCTTGTGGCAACATAGTCCTGCACTTCGTCAAATATATACATCTTAAAAATGGGAAATTTACTAACTAAAGTACAACAATCAAAATCAAACAGAGAATTCAACAGAAACCCTCTCAAACCAGATATAACAATATAGCAACTTATTAGATTTGGATATGTATAATATAGATTTAAAATAGTATACCGTCGAGAAGATTGTTGTGGGCATGTCATTGGAGGCAAATCTTGCTAAGCCAAAGTCACATATTTTTAGCTTGCAATCAGCATTTGCCAAAACATTCTTCAGTTTTAAATCCCGATGATACACATTTGCTACAAGAACATAAAGTTGACAAATTAGAGAATAGAATTCACATTTCTTCTTCCATACTAAGTTCCCTGAAATGGGAAGGTGCTTCATAGTCACAATAGATTCTTAAAAACGCAGTTAAAACTTAACAGGAATATTTGAACAGGATCGATGTCCTAAACCAGAAACCCTTTAGTACACAAACGAGAAAGAAGCATATGCACTTCACAAAATACTAAAATATATATTTTTGGAAGTGAATAAAGCACAATTGCAATGTGCAACTGCTTGAAATGATTTGTAAATACAATGCATGGGGCAAATACAGAGATCAAAATTGTGAATCCTCAAATTGACTAACTCTTGCAGTTACAGATGAAAATTTGAGCATTTGAATATTGAACCATTATTCTGAAGGATTGATTTCTAATCACTGAATCAAACTAAACTGGTTTGAGGGTTAACGGACCACATATGTCAAATTGTGGTAAAAAAACTGATCCTTAGACTTGTGAACAATTACAAAACAACAATGGGCCCCTATGCCTATAGTGGACATTACCATGGTGAAATAAATAGGGACTTCAATCAAGAGTATAAATAGCTGATGTGCCAGAAAATGATTAAAATAATTATTGTTTAATAACTTGTATATTGCACTTGGATTGTCAATACACCTCTAATGCAGAAATACATAGAAAGAAAAGAGCATACAGAATGATCTCATGGTTCAGATTGTTTTATCTATAAAACTGGAGGAAGGCAAAAAGGAAATAGGCTAGCTGCTATACATACATATTAATTTTCACACAGTAATTATGCGTTAAAATATAGTGAGAATAAATTAAAATTAGACAAAACCCCTGCAACATAAAAGAAAAAATCACAATCTTAACAGAATAGTAACCGAATATTGCCTACTCACATAAACAGCCCATATATCTAGTGAATATAGTCAGCAATGAGCATGCATACACCTTTTCCCAGGTTTAAAGTTTAAACTTATTTAGAAATAAGAATATTGGTAAAAGAAAGCTACCGGTATGTATGTACTTCAGAGCTCGTAGAAGCTGGTACAAGAAAATAGATAATGTTTTGGCGTCAAGTCATCATTTGCCTTACTAACTTGGTGTAGATCTGATTCCATAAGTCCAAATACCACATAAATGTCTTTGAATTCCCGCCTAGAGGGCGGTAACATAATGTGCTTGATTTCGACAATATCAGGATGCTGCAACAGCCTCAGAAGCTTAATTTCACATAAAATCCGGGTTGCATCAGAAATATGTTCAAAGATATCATTTAATTTTTTTATTGCAACTTTCTCCCCAGTGTGAGTATCAATTGCAGAGCATACAACACCGTAGCTCCCTTTTCCTATAACCTCCTGAATCTTGTAGCGACTTGCTTCACCATATTCAGTGAAAAACTCAACCTCTGTAGGGATCTGCATCAGGTGAATTGCATCACAATCAGATTTTAAACCTTACATCATCTTCATAAAATGTGATCTGTGATAGAAACCTGAATATTTGAGTAAGAAGCAGATAATAAGATCTAACAGCAAGAAAAATATTAAGCAGAGCAAAATAACAGGTATGATCTAGGCCTGAAATTTCCATGGCCAGATTTTCTCCCAGATGAAAGAAAGCTAACAACATTCCCTCAAAAGCATGAAAACGATATCGAATTGAACCACTGTGAGTAGTGACAATGCCAAAGGTTTCTTCATTGAACACTAGCAGCTAAAACATATACAAGAGTAGGAACATTGGGTTTGAACAAGCCTATGTAATTCGCAATTATGAGCTACTTCATTATTGGGACACCGACAAATAAATTATTTTCCAGCTAAACATCAAGGAAAGCATTATCAGTACCACACATGACTTAATGCCTATGAACTCATTTTAAAAAGGTATAGCTATAACTAAAAATTTGAACGGAGGCTTGAACCAAACTTCAAAGTATTACCCGAACTGATTTATCTTCATGGCAAAGTAGGATGTTCAGTTAAAATTTTAAACGGAGACCTGAACCAAACTTCAAAGTATTGCCCGAATTGATTTATCTTCATGGCAAAGTAGGATGTTTAGTTAAAATTTTAAAAACAAACTGAATGAGAAATATTTGCCATCCTTTGTTCGAATACAATATCAAACCAAAAAAGTGGGATCAATTTAAGCCTATAAGGAACTAAACATACAAAATATGAGACGATGGAACTATCCTTGCCTCAAAACAGCAGAAAGTAGAATTCCCTAACATTTGGGTGAAAATTTAGTGTTCTTCAAAGAGACATGTGAAGCATAACTGGAGGAAAATAATATTTTGCCTAAGATTATGAAGGTGAACACCCATGAATTGACAGTCAATGAAAAGGTCCAATGCATCAATCACCTGGGTAAAATAAAAAACGACCACAATAAGCTCGATTCTTTAGGTCAACACATGTCCAGATGTCCATATCTCTATACAGTCTGTTATAGCGCACAGATCTTTGTGATCAAATTCATGATTTAAATGACATAATTGATGAAGAGATTTCGATTTTCAAGACTGAATGCATGATTTTCCTTCTATAATTTGAATAGATGCAAACAAGGAAATGTGACCCTGCAGAATGTGGCATGTTCTAAAGGGGAAATGCTTTAGGTCAAGAAATGGAAGGGAGTCCGAAACATAATATTCTAAAACCGTTACAGTTATTAGATGCCAAACATGAAAAAAAACACCTCCCAACTAAAAAGGGCCGTGATGCTTGAAAGGCCATTCCATAGTCTGGCTTCAGTTAATTTCCTCTTAAAAAGGGAAAACTATGATAATATTTTTTGATCAAAAAAGGGCAATGCATACTCAGTGTCAATGAAAACAAATTTTGATGAGTTACACAACAAGGAGCCCTTCAGATTAAAGGGAAAGTCGCAATCATTAATGATAGGTGAAAGGTAAGTGATAACCTTACCTTCTAGTCACGTAAGACAACCACAAGCAAAAAAGGGTCCACAAGTCTGACCTTAAGAGATTTCATGACATTTTTAACAAATAAGGTTAATCGATATCAACAATATACCGATACCCACCCCTTGCTATTCCATGGAGTCATTTCAATTTTAGAGTATCGGAATATCAATCCGCATGCAGAACATGGTCTTACCCAACATGAAATGGGAGTGTACCTCAGTACTAAAGGATCCCAATGGCAGGGGGCGGGACCTATATTTGTTTCACATCCTATTAAATTTTTAACACAGAAACAAAAACAACATGGGCCATGTGAGAGAACTTCATCCCACGACAAAAGCCTTTAATCTCCTTTTAAAATTTTTGGTTCCGGCATAAAGATTATGTTCATCATTTTAGATCATAACTGATGGGTTTGTTGTTATATTGTGACAGGCTAAATTTTGGCTATGTCTGCTGCTGACACTTTTTGGGTACTTACCAGGAATAATATATGCCATCTATGTTCTCACCAAGACAGATTGAGAGTGGATACTCTATTTTTTGGAGCCTGGTGCCATGTAAATCTTGTTTTGATGTAAACAGAACTGAAATATTTTATTCACTTGTTTGTTTATGCATCTGCTGCTACTGTGTTAAGCAGAGAGCCCACTGCATTGAGCAGTATGTTTGTTTTCTTCATTTCTGTAAATGATATTTCCAGATTCATACCAGGATCATTTATTATTATTTTATGAGATATTATATATTTGCAAATATACAATATACAATTGAGATTGATGCTAAAGGCTTAACAATCAATAGATTGGTCTTCACATGGTTTTTCTAATGTAATTATAAATACATGGAAACAAATCTTTCAATGTTTTGAAATCTAGTTTTGTGTAGATTACGAAATAATTTCTGTTTTCATTTTAAGGAACCAAAAGATGATTTTAACCACACAATAGAATAGAAACAAACAAACAAACAAAAAAACCAACCAAATGATGATTTAGGTAAGAAGGGTCTTGCTATGGTCTTCCTAAGCCATGAATAAGGGATCCTTCAATTGAAAAATGCATCCTTAAGTTGTGGAAGCCATTTGTTAGATCCATATTGAGTATTTGTTCTATTTCTTTCCCATTTACAGTGAAAAAGCAGCAATTGATCTTTTTGTTTCCCCACTTACAGTGAAAAACTATCAATTCTTTAGTGCTGTCCATGTTCCAGTGGATTTGAGTCCTAATTATCAAAATTCACCATTTAATAATTTACTAAATTCACTCTTTCTAAAAGTCACATTCATAAACGAAATAATGAGTCACATTCATAAACGAAATAATGATGATATATGGTTCAACCTCCGAGCTACCTTCTAAGTAGCTCTAGGGTGCTAAGTGCAAGGAGGGCCTTGAGTAGCTAGAGTACAGTGTTGGCATTATGTTTCAAGTGTTGTCCTTGATGGCAACTCACTCAGAGGTTGGTACAGGTGCTCAGAGGATGGTACAGTTGATGGCAACTTAATCAGAGGACAGATCTCAGTACAACAGGACAAGAAAGAGATATACGCAGGTTTATCAAAGAGAATCCGCGTATACACGCAGGTTTGCTTCAGTAAAAGCGCGTATATGTGGAAAACTTATCTTTGGTTCGTGGCGGTTATTCCTTGGAAGTTGTGCC
The DNA here is from genome assembly GCA_000404065.3 of Pinus taeda. Taxonomy (NCBI): domain Eukaryota; kingdom Viridiplantae; phylum Streptophyta; class Pinopsida; order Pinales; family Pinaceae; genus Pinus; species Pinus taeda. The sequence goes on along the minus strand of APFE031325482.1, from coordinate 13,769 downwards.
TATGGTTTTGGACCATGGCGTCTCGAAGAACGTGTTGATCCCTAGTTTCGAGGTTGATGGTATTGGTTTGTTATGGTTTTGGACCATGGTATTGAGAGAGGCCTAAACCTATATAAGGAGAAGATCATTAGGCCAAGAAAGTATGGAAAAGTGTGAGTATTGGGTGTCTGACGAAGTGAGAGGATCTGGTATTGCTGGTTATCTGTTCGGGACGTTTGGCAAGGGTCAGATCTGACAGCGAAGGCATAAGTAATCATTTCTAGATCTGTACGCGGGTTTCCTTTGGAGAAAGTGCGTATACACGCGGTTCGGTACAGTGTAGTAGCGTATATAATTTGAGTTGAAATTGAAAGTTTTATCTGATCTGATTACTGATTCACCCCCCCTCTCAGTATTATTTCCAACACTTGATGGATATCAGAAGGGACAGGCTTTGGTTGGGAGTTGTCTGATATGGGTCTGAAAGAGACCATCTGGCACAGGTTCAGGGGGAGCAGATAAACTTCTAATGATGCATTGTTTTCATTGTCTTAGAAGCTTGTGGTTCTTGTTCACAACTGTTGTTGGTGGAACAAGTACAGAGGGAGAACAGAAGGAAATCATGGTTGCTGATCTGAATGGTGATTGACAGATGCTGCTACTTGGTGACTTTCATAAGTCTTGCTCTACATATTTCGTATCTATGTCATGTACCTTTTTTTTTGGTGTCAAGGTCATGTAACAACCTATTTTGGTTTCCCCACTATGCTTGGGATGAAGATGTAATGTTCTTGGTTGTCATATGTAATTTTCTGATGTATCCCCACATGGTTGGGTGAAGGATGTATGTATTGAGTCTTTTGGTGATAGGAAGGTCTTTTATGATGTATATGTCATGGTTCGTCTTGAAGAATATCTTTTGCAGATCTTGGCTACAGCCAGGGGGAGCATGGTCAGCACAACAGGCAGAGATATCAACATGTACTCAGGGGGAGCACAACCCTTTGCCCTTGATGACAAAGGGGGAGAATGAAAGAGGATCTTGGTGTTGCCATCAAGTCCAAAGGGGGAGATTGTTGGCATTATGGCATAGGTTTGATGCTATGGCTCCGGTGTTGTCCTTGATGGCAACTCACCTTGGTGACAGATCTCAGTTCAGGCACTCAGAAAGAAGAAAAAGACATATACGCAGGTTAATCTAGACTAAGACGCATATACACGCGGGTTATATGTTACAAAGCGCGTATATGTGGAAAACTTATCTTTGGTTCGTGGCGGTTATTCCTTGGAAGTTGTGCCTATGGTTTTGGACCATGGCGTCTCGACGAACGTGTTGATCCCTAGTTTCGAAGTTGATGGTATTGGTTTCTTATGGTTTTGGACCATGGTATTGAGCAAGGACTAAGGCTATTTAAGGAGAAGATCATTAGGCCAAGAGAGGTGAAATGAGTGAGCATTGGGTGTCTGACGAAGTGAGAGGATCTGGTATTGCTGGTTGTCTGTTCGGGAAGTTTGGCAAGGGTCGGATTTGACAGCGGAGGCATAAGTAATCATTTCTAGATCTGTACGCGGGTTTCCTTTGGAGAAAGTGCGTATACACGCGGTTTTGGTAAAGTGCAGTAGCGTATGCATGATAAAGTTTGATATCCCAGGTTGCTGCTGATTCTGGTGGTTGTTACAGAGTTCTGGTCTCTGGTTTGGGTTCTGTGTTCTTAATGACAGGGTTTCAGTGATTCAGTATTGGGTTGTTTAATGAATTATGATGCAAGTTTAAGTTGATGATTGTATTGCAGTAATGTTTGTTTTGTACTCTTGGATCCAGTCTGAAAAATTGATGAAACGTGGTCCCTGAAGATTGTAGGGTCAGCACCTACGTACTAGTAAATGGATCAGCTAGTACAAGAGCTGAGGGGGTTGTAGCTCCCTTCCAGAAGTAGTGGAAAACGAGAGAGGGTTGTAGCCCTCTGCAGGTTGTAGCCTGCATACTGGTAAAGGACTGCACCAGTATATTGTAAAAGAAGTTTCTCATTAAAGAAGAAAGAAACGAATTGCAGCAGGTGGTTTTCACCCACATTGGGTTTCCACCTTATATCATGGTGTTCATGTGTGTGGCTCTTGTGTGATGTCCTGTTCTGTTATACTGCACCTGTTTACTGTTAATATGCTTAATAATGTTCTTATGCATTCACTGAAGATTAAGCTAACTGAATTATAAGATCTCTGGGTATACGCTATTTGCTTTAGACACAGTCGCGTGTATACACTGGTTCACTTCATTGAAGTAGCGTATATGAATCTGAGTATGAAATTGAAAAGTTTTATCTGATCTTGATAATACTGATTCACCCCCCCTCTCAGTATTATTTCCAACATACAGAGCTTCCCCTGATATGTTCACGTGGTTTAGGAAATAGATAGGTCTCATTTGTGCATTGAAGCTCGATTGTATTGACCTCAGAGAAACCATTTGCTCCGAAATTCCTGGTATTTTGAGATTGTGATATTTTGACATTAAAATATCTCAATGTATATCTAAATGTGATAGTAAGATTTTTCAAGTCAACCCTTTCAATGTTGAAGTGTTTAACATAATCTTGTATTAAAAGGACATGAATATTTATGCAATGTCATTAGAAAACATATAATATAATATTGACAATAAAAGATCATAAAATAATGTGTTGTTTTGTGTCTAAATCTTGGTCTCAGGTCTACCAACACTATGCAGTCTTACGGATCACATCCTTAAGTATCACTAGAGTGCTATCTATCTTGGATCTGTTAAGGCACTCACCATTGATTCAACAACAATCTGCTCGGAGGGCAACATTTCAGAGCAGTCACTTCCCACTTGATTAGCAAGAGAACAGAGCTTCCCCAGATAGGTTCACATGGTTTAGGGAATAATCTGTGCATTGGAACTCGATTTTATTAATCATCGAACCGTTCTCAGACAAATAGTTTTAAGAGGATCTACACTTTGCAATGGCAACCATTTGACAGGCTCAATTGAACTTGAGAAAATGTTGGCTTATATAATTACAAAAAAGGAGAGTTACATTGTCCAAGTATTCACTTAGTATATTCACCTAGTTTATTTTGTACAAAAATAGATTAATCAAACCCTACATTGTGATATTAAATATCTTACTTGTACTGATAAAATTAAAGATAAGGTGTCACCTGATAAGGTGTCAGACCTCATCTAGGGCTCCAGCTTCAAGGCCTGTTTTTATGTTCATATGAATGATAAAGAACATAATAATAAGCACATCTGCAATGACAGTTAACAACCTTGCTACTACAATACCAGCAATCCTCCCACTAGTTAAATATTTGCTTTTTTCTTTCATTGTGGGAACTCTTTCCTGATGATGAATTATGCCCAAGGCTTCCTGGGGATGATGGAGAAATAGAAGAAGGTGGTGGAGGGGCAGGAGATGTGTCAAACCGGTTGCCACCATACCTGTCAATATAGGGATGATGAAAGTTAAGAACCCTTGTGCCCAGGTTATCCACAATCCAGAAATGACAAAGATCAAGATGCATAACAAGCAAGGTGATCAAACATCTTTGAAATTTTCACGAGTTATCTGAAATGTTGCATATCCTTACTTGAAGTTTGTAATTTTCAACAATTTTGGAGGCATCCATCCAGTAAAAAGGTTGTTCTCTATATTTATGTTGAAATAGAGTAACAAAATTTTATGAATAAAATTGGCATTGCCACCAATCCAAAAGAAATGCTTCTTGAGTGCTATCTTTTATCAGTTTCTGTAAATTAATCTACACCTTCCAAAAATTTTACCACAGCTAAAAAAATTCGAGCATTTCATTTCTGGAAATGAACAGATATAGTAGTTGAAAAGAGAATTACAAGTCTGTCAAATGCAGATCTGCTAGATTATTAACAGTTCCACTTAACATCCCCAGATGCGGGTGCTGGCACGTCACAAAGGGTCGAGCCACATGTCCAGCATGTGCCGCCCCGTGCTCATATTAATGGTTGATGGAATTCACCGTCAAAGGTTTAATCCTCCGCTGTCCGAGCTCTAGGCATTCAATGCCGAGCAGAGTGAAGAGATGGCACTGCAGCTTGCAGTTATTGCTCGCTCCCAACGAGGGAATGAGGCGGGTTATCAAGGTGCGGATGAGCAGAAACGAGCTCATTGTTATGGTGGAGCTGGGGAGGTGCAGACGCAGAGGAATTCGACGCAGGTGCAGACGCAGAGGTGGGCGGTTATCCTACCACTTCGACCAGCCATCTTGGCTTTCCGTCGCTCCAATTCAGGCTCTGGTCTCAGGTGGAAGCGGCAAATCAAGAGCAATCAGGGCAATCTGGTTACGAGGAGGGAAACTCCTCCCTCAGGCAACAACTACTCAGAGATTGTTGCGACCGAGTGGGACTTGTGGCGAAATCCGCCTTGTGGTTGGCCTCACAATTCACCTCAGGCTAACAAGGGAGACGGAGGAGTGTCTATGGCGAGGCTGCAGGAGCGGAAACCTAGCAGGAGGGGACCTGGGCGAGGTTCATCCTCTCGCCCTCCGGCAGCGAATGAGAACCATCATTGCTGCTGCTGCTATTGCTACAGGCGGGCAAGGGCTACGCCACTCCAAGCTGGGCAATTCACGGAGGTTGGCAGCTCAAGCGAAGGGGAGCCATTTCTTCCAGCATTTGGCTCGGTTGTGTTCACCCTGGGCAACTCAAAGGATAGTGCAGGTATCAATGCTCATATTTCAGTTCTTTTTACTAAAGCTCCTGAAGGCAATGATAGTGGGACGCCTCCAGGATTGGCGGAACCACCTCCAGAGGGCACTAGAAAGGAGAGTCCTGTTCTGCAGCCACCAATTGAGGTGGGCTCCTCAGGGAAGGAGATTCTGCACGCCCCCTTGCATCCCTAGGCGCAGGAACCTCAAGGCACAACAAAGGATAAATGGAACGCCATGTGGGAAGGAATCCCTGAGGGCCAGGGATGGTGCACTATCGTGGAAGAAAAAAGTCTCGGAAATGACTGATCCTCCGACGCGTGCACCAACTCATGCCTTTCTCTCTCAGCTCGGGTCCAGGATAAAGGTCTCTGCGGGTATTTGGGTACGGGTTATCACTGTGTTTGTTCACTTGCAATTTTTCATTCTGTCTCGTTTGTGTTGGTCTAGTTTACTCTCAGTTTCTAATATTGTCCTGTACATGTCGGTCCACTGTAAGTTCTCTGTCGGCCTACAGTCTGGTTTTGAAGGAAGCCCCTGCGTGGGCCGTCATGTTCATGTTTAACTCAATGTGGTTCCATGTTCTGTTGACTGTCAAGTCGAATTGGTTTCCAGCCTCAGTAAGTTTTTGGGGGAATTTTGGAAGTCCTGTCGGTGCTGCCCCTGCGAGGGAGATTTTTGCTTTAAAGCTAAGATATCCAAGGCGCCACTGGTGGCCATGGAAGTCATGTCTCACTGCTTGTAAAACTTATCTGTAAATATAATACAATAGACTAGCTAGTTTTTTACCGAGAAAAAAAAAACAGTTCCACTTAACATATTATTCTGCAAATGCCTGGAAGAAAACCTAAAATATTTCAGAATGTTTCAAGAACAACCCCTACTCAAGTAAAAGAAAGCTTATTATTCATTTAAGCTCTGTATTTGCCAAGAAAAATGTATGTAACTTACAGAGAAGAAAGACTTGTCAAATCGCTCATGGAGGTAGGGAGTGGACCACTAAAATTATTAGAAGAGAAATCTCTGCAAAAGCAAAGATCGATTGAAAATATTCTAAAGCTCATACTAATTATAACAAAATATGAACTGATACAGTTTTCAAACGGAAGTTAAGAAACACTCAAAAGATCAAATGAAAATACTTACAGATTAACTAAACCTGTAAGACCTAGAAAAATGTCTGGAATTGCACCCGTTAATTGATTATTATTGACAATCCTGCAAGGATTCCAAGTATTTGCATTAGTTGTATTGCATTTCTACAACTTTTGATGAAAAAAATCAAAATACAATTTGCCATTACTTACAAATCAAAGAGTAATGTTAAAGTTGATAAAGAATATGGAAGGCTTCCAGTCAACTGGTTACCAGAAAGCAACCTGCCAATTGCAAAAATCATTGGCCTTATTGTGCACTAGCCACCTTTTATTGTATATTGCATCATCATATACTATAAAATCTAATAAAAGAACTCCCTAATGCCCAAATTCTACAAAGCATGTTCCCGAAGCATTGCCAAAACATCTAATAATTGCCTACAAGCTTACAGGCGTTGTAAGTGAGGTGGAAGTTGAAAAGGAACAACATCTCCAATATGATTATTGGTAAGATCCCTGCATTATGTCACAATAGCGGCTGCCAACTTTGCAATCTAGTACAAACTCATCTGCTGCTTTTTTTAACAGGCATTCCTTCCCTGTTAGTTTCAAGGAAAGGATTGCACAGTAAATCATTGAACTAATTTGAAGGTTTCATCTTGCTACTTACAGAGTTATTAAAGCTATGAAGTTTACCAATGAATAACCCAACTGTCCTCCAATATTTAAACCAGGAAGAACACTGATTATCCAGTGTCAATCTCAGTACAAAGTCCATAAAAAGCATAAAGAACCACTAAAATCTGACTCCTTACTTAAGAATGTGAGGTTAAAAAGGCCAGAAACATATGACCAATTACTAGTTGAATAAAAAAGAGTAATATTGCATCTATAGGATCTGGCATCGAACATACATTCCAGTGATGTTAAGCCCCACGCATTGAACACCCAACCAATTCTCACCGCAAGGATCACCTGCACTTTGAACCCATCCTGCAAGGGGAGGTAATCCCAGGTTTGTATATAGAACATTTATCGCAAATACTAAAAAGAGTGGATTTTCTTCCACTTCGGTTCCAGAGCGTAGTCCATTCTGCCAAAATTGCCTGGGACATGCACGCAGTCAAAGACTCATACCAGTGAGGCAGGCCACAATACCCTGGCGGATGCTTAACACTCTATTGACCTCACTTCTCTGCAAATGCCCTGGTTGGCCAGGTAAGGATTTTGATCTTATAGTTTTCAAGGGCTATTCAACATGCATGTATTAAAAGGACAACAGAAATTTTTGGAATTGTTATATTCTCTGAGAGTTCTGAGGGAGGGAACTTTTAGGGTCTCTTTCCCATCATCTCTGGTAGGAAGCTAGACAGCCGCTCTGGTAGGAAGAAGAACGCTACGCGAGCTACGCGGTTGTCATGCAGGAAGAAACAAAGACACGTTTTGTGTGGGTGGGTGGAAAAAAAGAAATTTTAAATTAAAAAAATATATTAAATCAACGGTGGAAAACACCCCAATCGTCTAACACAAAATCAATGGCTCAGGATCGCACACGTCACATTTTAGGGATGTCTTTCTCAGAGAGAACACCTTACGGCGTAATTATTGATGGAAACTTTATTATTAATACATTACATTTATATCAATAAAATTTATTAAATTTTAGGAAGTAAGAACATGATTTGGTGTAACTTTTTATATTTACGATATATATCTAAATTTATTAATTCATTTTGGTTTTCCTGAGTTACAAATTATGAATATAAATAATAGTATAGATATTGTGAAATTGAGACTTAAAGTATCTATTAACAAGGCATTTTGAGAGAAACAATTCTTCAAACTCCACTTTCAGGAAGATTGTATTCTTCCTTACTATAATTCTTTATTTCTTGTGCGACTTTTTGTATGATGGTTGTTAACTTTAGCAATGTTAATTTTTTACATTAAACTAATTATAGTGTAAAGATAATTTTGATTTTCTAATGGGTTTAAAAACTTTTGGTTTAATAAAATTTAAGGTTCAGATCTTAATTAATAAGGAGATTAAGTGAATGTATAATGTATGTAATTATAAAAAACTAATATAGTTCCATTCTAATTATAAATTTAGCAAGAGTTTACATGTGTTAGAAAATTATATATTACGGAGCAATGGAACACATGAAATAATGTAGAAATATAAACACAGAAAATGCACAAAACAAGAGAGACACAGATATACGTGGTTCACCCAGTTTGGGCTAC
>APFE031325480.1:248285-262490 GCA_000404065.3 Pinus taeda | reverse complement strand
GCTTGTTTGCTCAAGGTTTGTTTGCGGCTTCTTGTTGGTTTGATTGAGCCTTCCCCTTAGCCTGTTTTTGGTTGATTGCTTAGTGAAAATTATTGAACCAATCTTTGGCATCGATTCGATTTATTTTCGCTACCGAACATAGATTACAATTGTTTGGATCAACCGGGCTTTTCCACACTTGCTTGTTTCTTATTTGTTTCTTCTAGATTTAAAGACATCAAAATCAAAAAGATTGCATTCATTTAGTATGAAAGTGAAAGTGAATTTGCATTTCAAGTTTGCATATTGGAAGGCGAATCATAAGATCTCTCATTAGTAGTATCCGTGCACTTTAGGAATTGATGTATGTACGCATTGAGTGACTGCCTTTGTTGTCTTGGTTTTCTTGGTTTGGAAATGATCTCTCTACCCTCCCGTAGGTAGGTGTTCATTGAAGAAAAATGATTTCTCATTCATTCTAGCTGCATCCTAGGATTTATTATATACACATGGTAAGGCCTGAAAACTAAAACATAATCCAAGATCAACTCTAAAATGAACTGAATAAATCTAACAACACATTGGAACATAACGCACATTATTTGGAGGTCTAGGCTAGAGACGTGCTTCGGTGTCGTTAAACCTAGTCACTTTTGTTTCCACTCAAGGTTGGGTGGTTCCTCCTTCTGTGACTCAATAGTGGTCTAGTACGGAATTGTGCTCCCATGTACCGTCGAGTATATGTTGGGAGACCCAACTAGGTTTATCATCCTTTATCCATAGGAAGCTGTGTCTGCCACCTTACAAACCGTAATGCACTAAACACAGCATTCGGGAAGATTGACTACCGTACGGATAGTCCTTGGTTTTCATATGACTGCCAAGGTGTATATGCAGTTTTACGGATTGTCTGGTAAACCTCTTGCCTAGTTCTCCAGAGTAGTCACTTTCGCTCCTTTTCAGACTCCCTAAAAGAAAAGGTTTATCTGAGCACTTGTCACTTCAGGCTCATTAAACATTTGAAGGCGACTAGAGTCATCTTTTGGTCCTTTTCTCAACTCTTTAAAGATGAAAAGGTCAAGTTGTGTTCTTGTGTCTTAAAATTTATTCGACCACGTTCACATTTACCTAGTTAGATCTTGTTTGCGTTAGCTTGAGTAGGGTTCTTTCCCATTAGTTTTCCTAGTGTTTTTGAATCGAATCATCCTGGCGGAATCACCAATCCCGTCTCCTGTTCCAAGTGACCAAGGGTCTCCATCTTCTGTTGCTCCTGAGATGCCGGTTGGTAGTGATACTCTCCCTATTATTCCGAGTATCCAACTGATTAACTCTCGCACTCCAGAAGATGAGGCTTACGATGTTCATTGGAACCCCGTTTGGGAGTCTTCCAAAGAAGATATTCCCAGTACTCCTCCTAGTGTTTCGGTCCCAATGTCTCCTTCAGTGTCACCCCTCTCAGTGTCATGTTGCCCTTACGCTATAGGGCTTTGAGGGATGTTATTGGTTCTAGGACCTCCCTTACAAGTTCTATGTGGTCTCATACCATCATTCCGACTTCGGAGTCTTTTGTTCCTCAATTTCACATTGTGTCTGTCACCTCAGTCCTAACTATTCCAACTGTCTGTGTGGCTTCTTCAGTCCCTGTTGTTGGTGTTGTCACTGCATCCTCAGTTGTGACCACTATTGTTGGACCTTCCCCTGAATTGACGAGTAGTGGCCCATCGGCATCTACATCCGAAGTTGTTGATCCTACGCTTAATGCCCCACCTTCTTCTGGTTCCATTCCAGTAGGGGGGGCATACAATCAATATTTGCATGCTCTTTAGAATCCAGGCATGCAAGGTCTGTTTTATTATTACGATTCTCAAGGAGCTCACCTTTATCACCACAGGCCTTTGCCATCTCAGCCTGCGGTTGAGGTCACAGTCCTGTTAGCTATTGCCTAGGGTACCACTGGTTATGGTGGTGGCCAAGTACCCCCTTGCGAATTTTCAAGGACCACCTTATCAAGGTCAATTGTCTTACACACAGCCCTCCTATGGGCAGCAGTATTACAGACAACCTTATCCAGGGCAACCTGGAGGCCCACAAGGACAACCCTTCCAGGGACAACCTTTGACTTCTGGTGGTTCATATTTTACTTATCTTGCGCAACCCTCTGGTAATCCAGGACAACCTTACATGCAACATGGTCAATCTAGTGTCTAGCAGGGCTACCCTTCTGGGCAGGTCGGTCAGCCTTACGTACAGCAAGGCAAACCCACTGTCCAGTCTAGTCAATAGTCTGGACAAGTTGGTTAGCCTCAAATCCAATCAGGTCAACCAACTGTCTAGTCTGCTGAGCGATCTGGTCCATCAAGACAACCCTCAGTTGTGCAAGGACAACCCAATACCCAGCAGGCTCAACCTTCTGGGAAAATGGGTCAATCTCGATCTCAACTAGGTAAACCTTCTAGCTATGTGGCTCAGCCTCAATTCTCTCAAGGACATCCATCTGGTCCTGCTCGACCGAGCACTTAAATGATTGTTGCTTCTCAAGCTCCACCCAGTTTTTAGCCCCAGTCTGTGCTCCAGACCCAATCCGGTCTTCAAATGCAAGTTGGATCTCAATCTCAACCTGCTTATCAAACGCAGCCTAGCCCCCAGGCTCAGTTTGGAGCCCAGCCGCCTTATGGTTTCCAGCAATCCCAAGGGCAAGCTCAATTTTCCCCATATCAAATTATCAACAACTGCAGGTGAGTCCTTATCAGAATTACCAGTAACCATAAGTTGCTCCTATAGGCCAAGTTGGTAATCAATGGAATGCTAGGGGATAAGTCTAGGGTCAACCATCCAGTTATAGCTACAACCCTTGCGGACAAAATCCCTATGGGCAGAACCCTCCTGGGCCAAACCCGTCTGGGCAGACTTAGTGGGGCCAACAAGTAGCTGGTTGGAACTCTGGTGCTACCTCCTACCCGCAGCCGCAGATGTCCTTTAATCCTCAGTTACCCTTTTTAGCAACGATGGAGTTACCGGATGTCTCCAAACTGACCAATGATCCTATCCTTCATAATCCGTATTGGCCACCAGTTCCAACTAAGATTCCCGGTGATTGTTCCAAATTCGATGGCAAAGCTGGAGAAGACCCCCAAGCCCACGTTATGACTTATCATCTATGGTGTTAGTCAAATTCGTGGCTTGATGATTCAATCCAGCTTTGCCTTTTTCAAAGGACCCTCACTGGCTCTGCTGCTAAATGGTATATTGAGTTAGCTCGTTGATCTTTTCAGTATTTCAACTCATTGGCTATGGCATTTTTAACTCATTTTTAGTTGCCGACTCGATATGAAACGGGCACACATCTCCTGACATCCCTTAAACAAAAAACGGCTACGCACATCTCCAATCATATCCATGAATGGAGACAACGTCACCGTTTGATTAAGTTTTGGATTCCCGATCAGCTCCTGACCGACTGGTTCACAACCTCATTCATCGGTCTGATAGCACAGGACATTCCTATGGGAGCATGTGTAACTAAAGAGCAGGCTATTGCGCATGCTCAGTACCTTGACTTGGTTTATTCCTAGTCCGGTACATTATATGATTATTTGCCTGATGCCCCAAGGCCCGGAACTTCCAAAGCCCCGCTAACACCATCTGTTGATGGTATCATTGGTTCTGTTAATCCGCCCTCTAAGAAATCTTCCGCGAACCCTGGGAAGCAAAAGTTGAACGCTTCGAATGAAAATACTTCTTAGGCTGTATCCAATTCCGGTAATACTTCCGAGGTTAACGCCGTCCAGTCCACCACAGTGGACAAAGCCTCGAAAGGGAAAAAGAAGGGAAAAAGAAAGAATAAAACTGATCAACTGAAGCAAGATTCCGCTAAACCTCCACCCGAGGAGGGAACCAAACGCAAGCCCAAGTATCCTTGCCTTATCTGTGACGAGGATCACTATACCAAAGACTGCCCGAGACGGTTTGAAGTTAGTCGTTTGTTGAAAGGTGCTCCTGGGACTCTTATGGTGCTAAAAGAACCTTTTCCCTCGTAGCAAACGCAAATGGTGGCTGATCCATCCCAATCCTCTTTTCCTTTTGGTTCCCAAGTGTTTATGGCTGGGACGATCCCCGTTCACATTAGTACTCGAGCAAAAGAATACCCGTCATTTTCTGGGAAAGAGCCTGAGGTTCCCTCTAGTGCTCCTTCATTGAGTTCTGGTCCGCTGCATATTGAGAGACCTAGCACTGAGACGCTCGTCCAACCCCGTCCTAAAGATGTACTCCGGAAATCTTCTTACAACCCTAATGCTCGTGCTGCTCAACACTATAGCATCGTTGAGGACTTAGCCCAAGCTCCGTCAGCTATGTCCGCCCTAGAAGTTCTCCAGAGCTGCCCCTCCCAGAGGAAGTCCTTGCTATCAGCTATCGGTGGCATCGACCCAGCTGACTCAGATTTGATTTTTTTTTTATCTCGATAGCCATATACCAAGACTGCCTCACCAAATTGCCTTCCTTATATAGGTCATCATCACCTCTAAAACAATTCATCGTACCTTCATTGATGAAGGCACTTCAACTTGCATAATGTCTGTTTCTTGTTGGAAGGCTATTGGTTCTCTGACTCTGAGCCAGTCTCCTACGACCTTGGAAGTCTTTGATGGGAGAGAGTTTCGCCCTTACAGTATACTCCAACGTTTTCCTATTACTTTGGAAGGGAAGACGATCAAAGTGGAAGTTGAATTCGTTGATGCCAATCTAACTTACAACCTCCTTTTGGGCCGAAGCTGGACATATGCTATGCGAGTCGTGGCTTCATCTCTATTTCCTGTCATTTGTTTCCCTCATCAGGGGAAGATCGTCACAGTAGACCAGCTGTCTTTCTTGGCCTCCTCTTTCAAAGGCAACGTGCCTTTTGTGGAGCATACCTCCATTCCATGGGAGAGTGTGGGAACTGGACTCTTTAAAGATCCTGCCCTTATGGGTGTCTTTTCACTCCCACCTCCGAACGTCGCTCCTATTAATATGATTTTCGATCGCTTTGATCCGTGGGTTCTTCCCCCCATTGATCAAATACAATCTTGGGGCGATGAGATGTCGTTGAGTACTTACGAGCTCAACTATGTCGAGATTGTTTCTACATCGGCTCCCCCTCCTGAATTTTCTCCTTCGAGCAGAGCTCTCGACTTGTACGCTCATTCCCCTTGGCTTGGAGACACACCTCTTCATACCCTTTAAAGGAAATATTTCCTTCTAATGAAGCCATTATCGAGACCATGTCTCTCGAGGAACCCCCTTGGTCCGATCACCACCATCGTTCCTCATTTCTCCCTGCCCACCGGGAAATGCTTACCTGTCTCGAGCGGTTTGCTCCTTGTCTCCCCTCGCAACCCCTTCAGACACCCATTCAAGTTTATCAACTGTCCTCTAAAGGGAACATGGGAAACATCTCGCAAACCTAGCTGATCGACATCTCTGTTAAACCAAGGATTGTCGAGCACATCTATGTTGGAGTAACTTGTACTCCTGAGGAGATTTAGCTCTATACTGATCTTTTTCGTGAATTCCGTGATGTGTTTGCTTGGTCTTACAAAGAAATGCCCGGCATTGATCCTAGCATTGTGGTGCATGAGATACCTATATATCCAGGTGCTAAGCCTGTTTGATAGTGTTTGCATCCCGTGCACCCCTGAAAGGCTACGGCTATCAAAGCGGAAGTTGAAAAGCTTCTTAAGGCTGGTTTCATCTACCCCATCCCACCCATAGATTGGGTCTCCAATATTGTCCCTGTGACTAAAAAACAGGGCACCATCAGGGTCTGTGTTGGTTACAGTGATATTAATTGAGCCTGTCCCAAAGATAAATACCCCACACCCTTCATTGACCAGCTCATTGATGAGTGTGCCGGAAGTGAATTGTACTCATTCATGGACAATTTTTCTGGTTATAACCAGATTAATATTGTGCCCGCCAATCAGCACAAGCCTGCCTTTATCTGTCTATGGGGCACTTTCGCCTATAAAAAGCTCCCTTTTGGTTTGAAAAATGTCGGTGCTACCTTCCAACGTGTGATGTCTTATGCATTCCATGATATTCGACACATTGTGCAACCTTACCTGGATGATCTACCAACTCATTCAGCTAAACGATGGGACCATCCCACTCACCTTCGCGAAATCTTTCTCCGTTGTCGACACTACCACATCTGGCTCAATCCACATAAGTGTGTCTTATGCATTGAGTTCGACAGACTTCTCGGGTTCATCATCTCTTGAGAGGCATCCATTTAGATCCCCTTAAATTCGAGGCCATTCTGAATCTTCCTCCCCCTGCCTCCTTGCAGCAATTGCAAAGTTTGCAAGGCAAAGCAATTTTTTTACGACGATTCATTCTAAACTATACCGAAGTGGCCAAAGGTTTCACGCGGTTATTAAAGCGGGACACCCCTTTTCTTTGGGATGCCGCTGCTCAAGAGTCCTTCGAGTGCCTCAAGGCTCTCCTTGTTTCTGCTCCATTGTTGTGTCCTCCTAGTTATCATCGTGACTACACTCTGTATCTGGCCACTGCCGATACCACTATTGGCATGGTTCTCATTCAAGATGATGACGATGACACTGAGCATGTCATTTATTATCTCAACCGCAATTTATTAGATACGGAATCTCAATACGCTTACGTCGAGAAGTTGGCATTGGCCTCCGTTTGTGTCGTCCAACGTTTCCGCCATTATATCTTATTGCACACTACAATAGTGGTTTCTGATTCCAACCCGATGACGTACATCCTATCACGTCAGTTGCTGGGGGGCAAGTACTCAAAGTGGATTGTTATCCTCCAAGAGTTTGACTTGGAATTCACCACTGCCAAGTCTAAGAAATCCCTTGTCTTTGCTGAGTTGCTTTGCTCTTTGCCATCTCTTACCACACCCTCTCGGTTAGAGGACCATATTCTGGATGAAACCTTGTTCTTAATCAACACCCTCGATCCCTATTATGGGGATATCATTGTCTATCTGCAGACGTCCTATTTTCGTCCCGATGTGTCTAAGGATGCTCAGCGATGGATTCGCCATCAGTCTCAGCCCTATCGTATTATTGGGGACACCCTGTACCGTCTCGGTGCCGACTTTGTTCTCCGCCAATGTTTAACATTCGAGGAAGCTGAGCGAGTTTTAAATGACTACCATTCTGGCGCCTGTGGTGGTCACATGTCCGGATATGCTACTGCTTAAAAGATCCTCTGTGCTGGTTACTTTTGGCCCTCCATATTTAAGGATTGCATTCCTGTTGTCCGCTCCTGTCACGAGTTACAAATCTACCAACGGAAGATGCGCGCGCCTCCCGCTCCATTGCACCCTGTTGTTACCGTCGGCCCTTTTGAAAAATGGGGCATTGATTATATGACCTATAACCCTCACTCGGCCGGGGGGCATGGGTATATCATAGTTTCCATTGATTACTTCACAAAATGGGCTGAGGTGATGCCCACACTATCTGAAGACAGTCACAGAGCGGCACACTTTTTATTTTTTCATGTTATATCACAGTTCAAAGTTCCTCAGGCTATTGTCACTGATCACAACAAGCATTTCCTTAATCATATGATGACTGAGCTAACAACCCAGCTAGGCTTGCGGCATGATAGCTCGACTCCATACTATCCTTAGGCCAATGGCCAATTAGAAGTCGTCAACAAGGTTCTAGTTATGATGCTTCAGCGCACCATTGGCATCCACAAGTCTAACTGGCACTTGATGTTGTTCTCTACCTTATGGGCCTATCGAACTTCTGTGAAGGATGCCACTGGTTTCACTCCATTCCAATTGGTTTATGGACTGGAGGGTACCCTTCCCATCGAGTGCGAGATCCATTCTTTGAAATTAGCCGTCGAATTACTCCCTCACACTACTTCGGTAGAAGAACGCCTTCTTTACCTGGAACTGCTAGATGAGACTCATCGACTGGCATCTCTAGCTATTGAAGCAACAGAAGAAGAGAGTGAAATCTCACTTTGATCATACTGTTCATCCTCGTTCTTTTGTTGAGGGAGATTTAGTCCTGCTCTACGATTAAGCAAATGATAAGCTAGGGGCAGGCAAATTCAAGCCCAAGTGGCACGGGCCTTATATTGTAAAGCGATTTTTGTAGAAAGGGGCCTATGAGCTAATTGATTATGAAGGGAATCCTCTGGATAAGCCCCGAAATGGGCTTTACTTGAAAAAATATTACGCGTGAATTCCATGCACTTTGATTTGTACATACGTGTGTTTTTAGCAGGTGTGTTGTGTGTGCGGGTTTTCATGTTTTGGTAGGATTGCCGTGTATTGTGTCTTTTTTGCTTCTTGTGCAGATGTTTGATGCACCTTACATTGGTTTCGCTAATGGTGCCTACCGTAGTACCCGCAACCTATCTTCTGCGGCATGGGTGATCTACGATCCTCATGGTGAGCTAGTAGACCTTCAAGGTGTTTGTCTAGGTTGTACCACGAACAATGTCGCTGAGTATAGTGTTGTTATTGAGTTATTGGTCGAGGCGATCAATCTCGGTATTTGTACATTGGTTTTGAACCTGGATTCTCAGCTTGTCGTCCACCAGCTCAATGGGCGGTATTCCGTCAGGGACCATCAGATTTTAAGGTTGTATTTACGTGTTAAATTGTTAGAAAGGAATTTTTATTTCATCACATATCAACACATTACACGAAGGTTAAACACGTTAACTGATGCATTGGCAAACCATGTATTAGACAGACATTTATGTACCATGTAATCAAAACAGCATATAAGAAGCATGTAAAAACACAACAAAGTACCATAGGAATATGTATTATATTATATATATATAGTATATATATATTATATATATATATATAATATATATATATATATTTATTATATATATATATAATATATAGATATATAAAATATATATAATATATAGATATATATATATATATATAATAATATATATATATATAATATATAGATATAGTATATAGATATATATATATCTCGTGTGGTGCACCGAGGTGCTCAAAAAATAAGTGTATATATCCCAATAGAGTTTATGTTCTCCATACATCTGAGACACATGTCTCTCAAAAAATCATTAGCAAGAAATAAACCTAGGCGTCTACTGTGGCGGGTTATGCTCCCTATAGCACACGGCTGCTCAGGCCACCCGCCTCAACAGGTGGTACACCCTGGGTTTCACCCCTACTGTGTGGATTTGCAACGCTACGGGGACCTCCTCAACCCCCATGTAATTAGGGATCCCCGCCATCAGACCCTCAAGGTTTTGGGCCACTGTCTCCATCTCGTCATCCTCCGGGGGAGCCAAGGCCAGTGCTCCAATGCCCTGTGCATCCCTCTATGCCTCTGGAGCCAACCCAATGGGTCTCACTGGTCCCACATCTACAATTCCGTAGCGTTCATTATTAGGACATATACATGAAAAAATCTAAAAACATCATAAAAAATAAAATGCAAAAACAATGTGATCAAGTGTCTTACCACCATCATCCCACTGCTCTCCAGCGGGCAGCTGCATGTCAGGATCTCCGCGGAAGTCCATGCCATCGTATGGCCAATCCTCAACGAAGATCACTTGGTGCTCCAGCCACTCTCAAAACAGTGTCCCCCACGACACTGGTCATCCACCACCTCCTCGTGGCATGACATGTGCCCACTGTGTAGCCCTGGTGTTGAGGAGGTAAATCCCCTCTACGGATAGAGGCGATCCCTACTAGCCCAGACTGGGTCTAGCAACAATCATACACCGCTACGGCGCAAGTTCCTAATTGCAAATTAAAGACCAATGATGAGGGCCTACCTGGATTCCAACGCTAGTGCTTTTAGAAGAGGTGACGCTCCCGTTCCTTTGCTCTGGCAGATCACAATCCCCACGATCTACGTGAATGGACACCTGCACATACAAGAAACGACACAAACACAAACATAAAATCCAACATATGCAACTATATATCAATCAGAAAGGATATAACTCATCATCATTACAAAGAACAATGAAAGTGGAACCATAACAATAGTCGTTTATTGATAATAATCAAAGAAGAATACAACCATAGTTCTGACGTCAGATTCTCCTTTGGCTGGGTGATCAGCAGCACATGTCTTGCAAAGCTTGTTGGGAGTAGGAACAAGCCTCTCTCTCCTTGGTTATTGGACAAGAATATCCTTACTTAGATTTGGCCTTATGGGAATGAAGAAGGCTCTTGCAGCATGAAGCTCTTGGAAAATTGACAATTCTAAATCTTTAGAACTAGCTTGCCAAGGAAAATGGATAAGATTTTATAGATGGAGGAAGGGGAGTTGGGATCATCCACAATATTCATGGGATTCGCTTTATCACTAAAGAAGCTTCCATGAGAGCTGGAAAACCACTTGCCTTCTATGGAGATCCGAAGCCAAACCACCCAACTCAAGATAGATTCAGTCCAGGAGTTTGTTAGGATGAATATTCCGCTATTGGTTTGTTAAAAAACACCACTGATTATGGTTGGCATGAGTGCGACTCTGTGACAGAGCGCCAACTGGCGCGCCCTCTTTGGAGGATTTCCCCCGTTGGCGCGAGTGCTGCACTGTGGAACCGTGCCAATGGAAAAAGGGCTATTTTTAGGGGTTTTTAGCAGGAGATATCTTCAGGGAAAATGAATTTCAAGTTCAAGGGAATGTAATGCAAGTGTTTTCAGGTCATGTCACTTCTCGTAGGTCCCGGAATGAGCCCTCCAAGATGCGGGAGAGGGGTAACGGGGACGGTGACAAATTGCTATGTAACACCTGGTCTCACGTGGTCTGGCCAAATCCAAATCCATGTCCTGCAACTGCAATGTCGGGACCCGCTCCAGCATGAGCAGGACTAAGCTGGACCCATAACCAAACTGCTTCATCTCTCCTCGTCGGCAGCGGGTTAGTTGCCTCTTTATATTCACCGTCACTGTGTCTGCCCAGTTAAACATGGTTGGATCGAGACATTCGAGAGCCAGTCAGAGATGGGTCTTCGAAGCCTTGTGTTGGACTTGGGAGCCCACTACCCGTGTCACCATGAATAACATAGCACAAAGGACTACGTCCTCCACTATCGGGATTGCCACCTTCCCGCTTTTGGTTTTGCGTGCCCTTGGGCACACTTGAGCCATCAATGTCTCTAGAGAATCACCCCCGGGTCGCTGCCCCTCTAGAATGGACCTCTCGCCATGACGGGACAAACCAGTCAAAAAATATATGTATGCAGCATCAAACTCAATATCTCGGCCTTGGATGATGAATTTCCCATCTGTGGGATTCGAGGCCCGGATCCGTAGCTCCAGTAAATCAAGTTGTGATTGAAGGTGTAGAGTGAGGAAGAATTTGAGTAATCTGCATGCTCATAATGCATTTCGGCACCCCACATCGGCAAATGCTTGAATATCATTGTCATCATGCATTCATTCTTGCCAGACAAATGCCATTATAGCCTGCATGATGAAAAAAAATAAATTAGCACTTCTTTTGCAAAATTCAAAGCGTAATTTGCATGAAAATACAATTTTGGGTCATCATCGCATCTGTTTTTAAAACAGATGCTATGACGTGAGGTCGGTAGTTCTATTTTTTCGCAATCATTGCAGACGTACATCACTTTTCTACGATCATCGCAACGTGTTATGTGTGAATTTTTCAGTCATCGCGGACCCGATGGGTATAACCACGATGACCGAGCGGCAGAACCCGGTCCCAAAAATCCGCCTAAACTAACACATTTAATGGTCAAAATGCATAAAAAAGGTATTGAATTGAAGCGCAGGAAGAAGTTTACCTACCTGGATGAAGTTTGGGGGTGAACGATGGATGAACGAGGTCGAAATTAGCTCACCAACTTTGGTGCTCCAAAATGCTCCACGGTGGAATGAATAGTAACAATGGTAAAAATGGATGGATTAACCCCTTTTTATAGTAATTTTTGGAAATTAAAAAATTATATTTTATAAATATGGGTTTTTCCTCATTTTTTATCACATGGTTAAGTTAAAATTTGGTTTTTTAACTATGCTTTTATGAGTATTGTTCATTTTATATTGAATGGGTTTACGTGTGATGTGTTTCTGTGCAGAGCTACAGGTAGTGGAGTTTTGTGTACACTTGATCCATGAAGTCGTCTTTAAGCTCTTTTTCGACTTGAAAAATGAAAAGATCGCTGAGTTGATCCTCTTGACTCGTTAAAAGTAAACAAGAGGCGGTCGCCTTTAAGCTCTTTTCTGACCGTTTAAAAACAAAAAGATTGTCGGGCCTTTGTCATTTCAAGCTCATCATCAGTTACGAAACAACGTGATTTCGATCACTTTTCTACTTTTTTAGGTCAAAGTCACTAATCATGAAAAGTACTCCTCCATCATAATGGTTGGGCGGCTCTTTCGAGTATTGTTTTATACTTTTTCGGGCTCAAAAGACACAATTCTATGAAAAAGGACCCCCCTGGAGTTTTCTTTTCTGTGTCTTTTTCAAAATCTCTAAACATGAAAAAGAATCTGAGTTTTACCTACGTCGGACTCATTAAATCTTGATGAAATCGGATTCGTCACCATGACAAGGCTCGAGCTTCTCCTCCCTAGGGCTCGTTAAACTATTACTAGGTTGGATTTGACCGAAGGTCAAACTTATATCACAAGCATATGCTATCCCCTTCAAGCTTGTTTTCAAAAATAATTGGGGTACTCGCCAGCAATGGTGGGGGAAAATTTGGAAAACATCGTTGATTGTCTCTGGCGGCTAGTCACTCTTGAACATCGACACTTCTGTTTCTTGTCAGGTTGGGACATCCATATGTCGTCATTTGGCCTTCCGCGGGTTTGGGTTGTCATTTAACTTCATTCTATTTGATTCATGCTATTGTCATCAAGCCTCTGATCCCATGGTACCTAAATGCTGCCACCCTCCGGAGTCGTGTCGCCGACATGGTCAAGAGTATAATCCTTTTGTAGTTTACACCTCTGTCTCCTTCTCTGATACTTTGTTTCTCCATCTACCACTTGTTCCTTATCTCGTGTCGTTGATGGGGGGAACATTATGGCCCTCCTGAGATGGGTCATCTCCTGTTGACATCAACTCATTATCCAGGAGATTGATCCAGAGATCCCTTTGGTACCTTACAGCTTGCATGCCTCAATGGCAAGTTCTTCGCACCTCACGGTCGACTTTCATCATTGGTCATCGATTGGGTAATTCCACGAGTGTTCGACTTCAGCTCCTTTTTCACACTCCATGGATTGTGTTTGCTAGTACCTTGAGAACCATTGGCATTACAGGTGGTTTCTCTCGCACTTGTTAACAGTTTCCATCATTGATCGGTAATCAAGCGACTTTCTATCATGCTCGACTTCAGCACCTCTATTCACATGTTAGAATTTGTACTATGCTTGGTTGGGCTCAAGTCCCCAAACTCAGATCACACACGTTCGAGTTGTGTGGATTGGTTTGTGATTACACGACTCATTGATGGATGGTTGCGACCATACCTTTATCATTATCATGGTCCGATTAGTTGGATGGCTGCATCCATACCACAAACCTAGTTCATATGTCTTTTTGGATGGCTGTGTCCATGCTTAGACTACATGTATTTCACTATCAGAGATATCAGTTGTAATTGCGCCTACAGGTTCTTCCGGATGGTGTTCTAGCTCAGCCAGTTTTGTAAAGCATTTCACCCCTCCCACTCTCTCCAGCTTCATACTTTAGGGGGAATCTGTTACATAGTAATTTATCACCGCTGTTGGAGAGGTAAATCCCCTCTACGGATAGAGGCGATCCCTACTAGCCCAGAACGGGTCTAGAAACAATCAAAACAATCAAACAATGCTATCACGCAAGTTCCTAATTGCAAATAAAAGGTAGGTGATGAAGACCTACTTGAGTTCCAATGCTTTTGTTCGTAGAAGAGACGTCGCCCACGCTCCTTTGCCTTGGCCGGTCACAATCCTCCACTATCCTCGTGAATGGATACCTGCACACAAAGAGAACAACACAAACACAAGCGTGAAATCTAATATATGCAAATATACATCAGTCAGGAAGGATATAATTCAACATCAACCATTACAAGTACAATGAGAATGGAACCATAATGATAGTCATCTATTATTAATAATTCAACAAAGGAGAATACAACCAGTGTCCTGACGTCAATTCCTCCTTTGGCTGGGTGCTCAGCTACACAAGTCTTGCAAAAGCTTGAAGGGGTGAGGGA
>APFE031325480.1:221443-236206 GCA_000404065.3 Pinus taeda | reverse complement strand
TCTCAAAAAATATGCATAGAAATAAAGCCTAGATATCTAATCCCTATGGTGCTCATGGTAGCACGTCACTGCTCGCACTAAACATCTTAGGAGTCAGTGGATGCGATTAGGCGCCCCCACAGTGTGCCTCTAGTACGCTAACGGGACATCCGCTAGCCGAGCATAGTCCGGAATCCCTCGAGTGATACCCTCAAGGTTCTAAATGAGCTCTCCTCTATCACTAGCCTCCTCCCGAGGATCCGTTGCAGCCTGGTGTCTCCTCGCAATTGGAGACGTGCCAGCTGGGCGCTCTAGGCTAACATCTGCATATGCATATAAATGTTATTAGAACAAGCATGTATTAACAAAAAAAATCATAAAACACAAAAACAAAATGAGGTCATACCTATCTCCTCATCCCAATCCTCTCCCTCTGGTAGTGGGAGATCAGGGTCACCGGTGAAGTCCGTCCCCGCATACGACCAGTCCTCCACCAAAATCAGTTGGCGGCAAAGCCACCCAAAAAGCTCAGGCCTCCATGACATCTGCTAGCCTCCCCCCCCTCTCGGCATCAGTGCTGCCCAACGAGCCATCCTCGGCTCTCGAGGTGCCGGATCAGGAACAAAGGCCCCTTGGCCGTGGAAGATTGGCACACGTTCCAAGAAGAACGTCACCAGAATGGAGCCATACCCAAACTGCTGTAGCTTGCCACGCTTAGCCTTTTTACGCTACCTCTTCATATTGGTCGTCACCGCTGCCGCCCAATTGAAGATTGTCAGGTTGAGACACTCTGTCGCCAGTATCAGGTGATTCTTTGTGGCTTCATGGGGTGCCTGTGCCCCTGCATCTCATGTGATGGTTAATAATAGAGCTCTGAGTATTAGGTCCGGAATAGTGGGGATATCCACTTTTGAGCTGTCGGATCCATATCTTGCCCCTGGGAAAACTCGAGCCTTCACCTCCTCCATCTTCTCCCCGGATGGCCTGCTACCTATCAATAGGTGCATCGGCCCTCTACACGACAGTCCAGTGATGAAATAGACGTCAAATACATCTAGTTCCAGTACTTGGTCCCGTATGCGGAACACCTGATCATGTTCATCCCACAGGTTGATTAAATATCGCAAGAGCTCTGGCTGAGCTCGTAGATAAGACAGGAGAAAGTATTTCTTGAGCCCGCAAGCTCTAAGAACTTCCATGCAGTCTTCATCTACAAGGGCCAATACCTCCACCTGGCCATGCTCTCTTTCTTTCCATTGGAGTACCATTTTGCATATTTTCCTGCAATCACAAGGTCAAAACATCAAATTAGATCCTTGAAAAATTAAAAAATGCATTGAAATGGCTTTAGAATGGTTAAATTTTGAAAAATGGGTGCGTGCGGCCATTGGTACAACTGTTTCTAAAACAGTCACGCCCATGGGTGCGAGCCTTTGTAGAAAAATGCCCCATTGGCACGGGTCTGTACCCGAAACCCGCGCCAATGGGCGCAACCCTACTTTTTGAAATTCCCTCCTCAGAGGATGATAAAACAAACTAAAGCAAATCTAAAATGGACAAAAATGGAGTAGGAGAGGAGGCCTCTTACTTGGAACTGACGGCGCTCCGAATGGTCACCCGGATTTGTCGCAATTGTCGCCTGAAGATCGCGCACCAAAAGCACTAATGTCACTCTCAATGAGGTAAAAGTGAAAAGTAATTCTTGTTTTTACCATTTTCGCCTTTTTATAGCTTTTTGACCCTCAATAAGTTTTAAAAATTCTTTTTATGAATATTTTAATGTATATTTGTGTTGAAAATGGATTTTACACTGCTTTTATGCAGTGATAGGTGTTTGTGCGACTTAGGCCGCGAAACGAGTTGTATTTTATACTTTTTTGGACTCGGTAAACAGACAAAAAGTCACTATGGAGTCATCTTTCTACTCTTTTCTGACTCTCTAAACATGAAAAAAATGCCGAGTTATTCCTCTCAACTCGTTAAATGTAAATGAGAGGTGGTTGTCTTTAAACCCTTTTCCGACCGTGTAAAGACGAAATGATCGTCGGACCCTTGTCGTTTCAGGTTCGTTAACGGTTACGAAGCGACGTGGTTTCGATCGCTCTTTTACTTTTTCAGGTCGAAATCACTACTTATGAAAAGTACTCCTCGGTCGTAATGATCGGGCGGTTCTTTCGAGCATTGTTTTATACCTTTTCAGGCTTGAGAGGGCACAACTTTATGAAAAAGGAGACCCCTAGAGTTTACTTTTCTGTTGTCTTTTCAAACTCTCTAAACATGAAAAGACGCCGAGTTCTTCCTTTGTCAGACTCGTTAAAACTTAATGACATCAGATTCCGTCGCAATGACGCCTTTCAAGCATATGCTATCCTCGTCAAGCTTGTCATCAAAAAATAACTGGGGTACTCGGCAGAAATGGTGGGGAAAATGGAACCACAATTATTGTTGTGTCGGAAGTATGTCGCTCTTGAACATGGCACTTGTCTGCATTCGTGTCTGGGTGGGAACATCTCATATTGTTTTTACAATTGCCTCCATGGGTTTGGTTTATCTTGTTTGATCTCTCATCTGCTCGTTGCGCTGTCACGATGACCCCAGATCATTTGATGTCAAATACTACCAAGTCCACTGTCGTGCCACCAATATGTTCAAGAGAAGTTGACCTCTGCAGAATACTCAACCTCCCTCTGATACCTCACATAATCCTGATTCACAAACATCTTATCCTTCTCTGTCTCGTGTCGATGATGTGGGAAACATTATGGCCCACCTTCGATCAAGGTCCCTTCCTATCCACTTCAGCTCATTATCCAGGAAGTTGACTTAGAGACTCCCTTCATGTGCCTTGGAGCCTGCATGCCTCAATGGCAGGTTCTTCGTGTTCAACGCAAGGTTTTCATCATTGGCCTCTGATCGAATGATTCTACGGGTGTTCGACGCCGTCTCACTGATTTGCACGCCGTAGATTTTACCTATAGTACCTTGAGGGCCATTGTCATTATTGGTGGTACCTCTCACGACTTCGACTCCCATATTCGCATGCTTGAACTTGTACATTGTTCAGGTCGAGATGGAGTGCAAGACCATGGATTTTTTCTGTTGCAATCCAGGTTGCAATTTTGTGGATTATTAAGATCATTACATGACTCATTCACTGGATGGCTATGACCATGCCTGAGTCTATTTATCGATCCTTACTGGATGGTTGTGCCCATACCTTGGATCTAGTTTTTATGTACTCTGCTATGGATGGCTGCGCCCATACCACATACATCATGTACTTGAGATATTGGTTTTACTTCTTCACGCAGGTTCTCCGGCGACAGTGTTTTTAGTTTGCCATGTTCTTGAAAAGCATTTCACCCCTCTCTCTCTCTCAGGCCTCATGCTTTAGGGGGCATTTGTTACACAGTAATTTGTCACTGTCCCTGTTATCCCTTCTCCCGCACCTTGGAGGACTCATTCTGAGACCTGTAAGAAGTGACATGACCTGGAAACACTTGCATTATATTCCCCTAGACATGAACTTCACATGCTCTGAAGACACCTTCTGCAAAATACCCATAAAAATAGACCTTTTTCCATTGGCGCGGTTTCACTGTGTATCACTCGCGCCAATGGAGGAAATGCTCCAAAGAGGGCGCGCCAGCTAGCGCTCTATCTCAGAGTAACACTCGCGCCAGCCCAGTTGGGTAAAGTTTTTAACAAACAAACTTACGAAGGTTCTTCCTAACCCACTCATGAATTTAATCTATATTGAGTTGGGTCAGTTTGGCTTCGAATCTCCATAGGAGGGAAGTAGTTCTCCACCTCTCATGGAAGCTTCTTAGTGATAAAGCCAATCCCATGAATATTGTGGATAATCCTAACTCCTTCTCCTCTATCTATAAAAGCTTGTCCTTTTGCCTTTGACAAGCTAGTTCCAAATTCTAAGTCCCAAAGGTCTGAGAATTGCTAAGCTCATGCTACAAGAAGGCCTTCTTCATTCCCATAGGCTAAATCTAAAGTGAGGAGATTCTTGTCCAAGTAACCAAGGAGAGAGAGGCTTGTTCCCCATTCCCAACAAGCTTTGCAAGGAATGTGCTGCTGATCACCCAGCCAAAGGAGGATTTGACATCAGAACTATGGTTGTATTCTTCTTTGTTTATCAATAATAGACGACTATCATTATGGTTCCACTCTTATTGTCTCTTGTAATGATGATTGAGTTATATCCTTTCTAACTGATATGTAGTTGCATCTATTGGATTTTATGCTTGTATTTTGTGTCGTTCTTTGCATGTGCAGGTGTCCATTCACGAGGATCGTGGGGATTGTGACCAGCCAGAGCAAAGGAATGGGAGCAACGACTCTTCTACAAGTACTAGCATTGGGATCCAGGTAGGCCCTCATCATTGGTATTTAATTTGCAATTAGGAACCTGTGTGTTTGCGTTGTTTGATTGTTGCTAGACCCCATTTGGGCTAGTAGGGATTGCCTCTGTCCATAGAGGGGATTTACCTCCACAACGCTGGGCCCTTCTGAGAAGGCTTGTGATGTCAAGACTTTGGTTATAGACTGACTATTATTTCATTATTAATGCAATCAGTGATGTTTTCCTATGTCTTGTATGAAATGTACTTGATAGCTCATGACTTCCTGACTTTGTGAGTAAATAGTTCATTGTTGTATCTGGTTACATGCTTTATTGTATTTCCTTTGCTTTGTTTCAAGTTGATCACTCATTGAGGAAGCGGAAGTTGGAGCAGCGCAACGGAACTCCATCGACCACCGGTTGAGGTAGGCCTCCAACTTTAACTATTTAAGGAAAGCTATTCTTGATCTGTCCTTGTTTGTGACTAGACCCACTCTAAGGCTAGAGGGGTTGCCTCTGTTCGCAAAGGGAACACTTTACTGCATCACAAACAGTCTACAGAGCTTCACAGAGTTCAAAGCAGAGTTCCACCATGTCTTCATCAGGGTGCAGAAGGACCCCATGAAGACGTGGCATGAGTTACCATACTTGGTGACTGACGATGTCAACTTCGTGGTCCTTGAGTCTTGGACACTGGAGTGGCACCCTGCAGTTGGCTCCACGGTGGAAGCAAAAAAATCCGCTGCACAGCAGAAGAAGGAAGAGACAAAACTATAGATGGCTCAACTAGTAGAAAAATGCAAGAAGGAAGAAGCAACGGCTAAGGCCCAAGTGGCTCATGACACTGTGAAGTTGGCTGGGGAGCAGCAGAAGACAGTAGAAGAAGAGTATGAAGGACAGAAGTCACCATCGCCCGAGCTAGAGACCAATACAGAACAAGGTGGTGCAGACCCACATACAACATCCACCCAGCTAAAACGTTCGCGCCCAAGAGAGCAAGTAGGGCCGCGCAAGAAGACAAAGGCCTCAAACACTTTGTTTGACCCAATCACCCTCACTGAGGGGGATCTACATGATATCAGTGAAACAGTGTGGGATGTCACTGCGAAGGCCCTCCAGCAGTTTAAGGAGCAACACCAGATGGTATTGGGGGATCTCTAGATGCAAATACAAGAGTTGTAGGTACGCACTCTGCAGGCTAGCACAGTTTCAACCAGCCTCGCAGTCGACACATCAACGGCCGAGAAAATGCTACATGCCAAGATGACCAACACAATAGTGCTGCCAAATGGGGCACTCGTTACAGAAAAGGAGGCCGACAGGCCTATGGTCAACATCTTGAAAGGGATCGGGTTAAACATTATTGCATTCCCTCGGG
Organism: Pinus taeda; assembly: GCA_000404065.3. Classification (NCBI taxonomy): domain Eukaryota; kingdom Viridiplantae; phylum Streptophyta; class Pinopsida; order Pinales; family Pinaceae; genus Pinus; species Pinus taeda. The sequence goes on along the minus strand of APFE031325480.1, from coordinate 230,495 downwards.
AGATGCTCTACATTTTGGAGGATGGAGTCACTACAGAACTACGGGCCAGGGGGAGTCACTACAGAACTACGGGCCAAGGAGAGTCACATGAGAAGTTGAGCAAGCAGTGCAAAGAGGTCATGGAGTAGAACAAACAAATAGTGTAGGTGGTGGAGGAAGCCTACCAGATGGTCCTAGAATTGGCCATCCAAGAAGAGGAAAAGGTGGAGGTGCGTGTCGGAAAGTTAGCAGCAAGGGTGCGCGACGCAAGAGCTGAAATGGCCAGGGTTCAACTGGAGTTGAACCTTTAGATAACATAACTATAGTTGGGGGAAAAACCTTAAACTCTGCCAGAGGTTAATGAACAACGCACCACCGCAATCACAACAACAATGTCATCGGTTATCATTGCAGTGACAGATTGCGTGAAGTTGTTCGAGTAGTCGTTTGAGGTCCTCACAACCCTCCAGGAGGACCCGAACATAGAGTGCCTAGAGACAAAGGTGCATGAGCTATAGCAAAAGTATGATGAGGTCAAAGGGACCACACAAATGGTTGCCCTTGCATAGAGGCTTGCCAAGATGCAGCAAGCAAAGGCGCTCAAGGAGAAGGTGGATGCTGCTCGTCATAAGGAAGCAATTTTGAAGGCACGCCTACAGCTCTGGATCGATGAGGCATATACCGTTATAGCCTCTATTGAAGCAAAGCTCACGCAGCTGCAAGCAACTTAGGAAAGGATTCACTGCAACAGTTCAATGACAACAATCACCGAATAGCGCGTCGAGGAAGTTCAACAGGCAGCCGCTCAGTGCACTATTGAACTTGCAGTAATCCAATAAGAGTTGGGAGGTCTTCGTGCGAAGATCTCTGCACCTATAAAGTGACTCGAGGGAAAATCACGATGTTTTTTTTGGTGGCCTATTGGGTGCAGTATCCCCCAAGGGAAGTTTTGGGGCTTAGAGCCCAGATTTTGGTCAATTTTGTAATTCCAATGTAAAGACTCTACATTTTGTGGGTGCGGAGCACGTAGTTTGTTAAAGAGTCATAGGTTTGTCTGCCCTTATTTTGTTATTGAAATGTCAACTGTAGAAGATCTACCCATGGTCCATGGACCATGGGATTGTATAAATAGAGCGAGGCTCTAAGTAGCTAAGCTAAGAAAGAATCTAATCGAAGATGAAGAATATATGATGTATGCGAGATAGAGTTGAAGTGAAAAGTCTAGTTCTGGGTCGTAGAGTATGAAGAGGCTCTACATCTGAGTGCACAAAGGCCTAGTATTTCACAGCTAAGTGCGCAGACCCCTGCAGCTGAGTGCGCAGGGTGAGTTGAGTCATTAAACAGTTGGAAGTACTAATAAAGAGAAGTTTCTACCATTTCTGTGTATTTATTTCCTGTTTATGCATCTGCTATCTTGGTTACAAATTTCACTTCTAATGCTTATATGATGCGCGAATGTGTATAATTGTATTGATTAAGTGAACGAAAGTAGGAATATCTATTTACACGAAGATAATTAAGATCTGTCACTAAGATAAGTAAGATACTTAGTCAAGTTGGGGAGATACTGCAATTCGCTACCGTAGCAGCGCAAAAGGACTTAAGCCCCTAGTTAGGGATGTGCAAAAGTTGAGTATAACAAATTGCGAAGGTATTGAAGGGTATAATAGTGCGTGAAGTGACTTGCATGAAGGCAGGTCTAGTTGGACTAAACCGACATCATAAAAATCTCAAGTGTGTGGAAACTTGGTTCCAGCACCCCCCCATACTACTTCGGGTGAGACTTCAATCCACACTCCACAGGGTGATGCTGAAAGGGCCAATAGTGTAGGGATTTGTTTGGCTAAATAAATCCAAACCTGGGTCAGGCCCCCATAAGCCAATAATCTCATCCACCACTCCTCGTTCTGCCTTCATGCTTTAGGGGGCATCTGTTACACAATATTTTGTCACGTCTCCTGCACTTCCCTGTGAAATACCTTGAAGTACCTAATGCATGACCATTATACAGTATATTGATCCATGTATACATCTAAGGTCCCTCCTAAGAATTGTTTGGAAAATGTCTTGAGATTTCCCTGAAGAAATAGCTCTTAAAACACTAAAATCAGGATCATTGCTCTTATGAGGATCAAAAAATCGATGGCCTCCTATTGCACTGTCTTTGACCAGTCATGGCATCACTCTATTCCCTTTCATACCCGTGATGATCCAAAAAAGGTAATTTTCCCAAAGAGGAGGAGAAGCTTTGTGATCTAGAAGCTTCCAGAGTGACAAGCTGGAGGTTGTTTTGGATATATGAGGTCGAATCCTCTCAAGTTGGCCTCTTTTTCTTATCCCTATGAGCTATAGCCTTGAGATGAGGGCCTAATCCTATCTTTGGAGAAGTCCTAACTCCCTCTCCCAGACTATAAATTCCTCTTCTCCCATTCCCAAATGGTTGGTCTATGTCTATTTTCATCCTTATGCTAAGCTTGTGCCTAGAGGCTATACAATTGACTTGGAGAAGGAGCGCTTGGAAAGTTGTTGGCTTAGACTTGGATTACCACTAAATGAGAGCCTATCAACATCAAGGCTTTGGTTGTAAGCTTCCCTTTATTTCCTAATAATACACAATTTCTGGTTCATCTTCCCAAAATGTATATGTTAATGTATCATTTAGCTTGACATTCCTTGACCAGTTAAGTAGGTTTCTATTGGATTTTATATTTGTTTTGGCATGCTTTGTTATGTCTTGATCACTTGTGTAGGTACATAAACAATGAGAGAAGTAGGAACAAGCCTATGACACAAGCAGTTCAGGGTCCTGAACAAAGGAAATTGGAATAGCATCAGAATGAGGTAGGCCATCGCTTTTGTTCTTATTTTCAATTGTAACCTAGAAAGATGTCTATTTGATTGTCACTTAAGTTGATAGACCCACTCATTGTGCTATAAGGATCATCTCTGTATGTGGAGAGTATTAATTTTGTCAAAAAAATGGTGACTCCATTGGGGAGCTTATGATACTTTCCATGCAATACTTAACTCGGATATTTTGACTAGTTTGACCAACCGTTGATTTTTCGACTTGTCTACATCAGTCTGGGTTTATACCATCACTGGTTATTTCCTTAGAGTGCTAAGTCCAGATTTTTTCTTGGAATATTTTTAGTTTTCTCCCATATGCCTCACCCATTGTAGTTTTATCCTTAACAGTCACGATGGCATTGCGGTTTTTACCTTTACAGTCACGATGAATTTTTTCTTCCTTATTTGGTCGCACTGAAATCATCACTACTTTTTCTATATAAAGTAGTGATGCCATCATGGTTTTTCCTATGCAAAGTAGCGATAATCATGAATTTAGGTATATAAAGTAGCGATGATCCTTGAATGTGAGAATTTTTTAGGTTTATTCCTAAGAATCTAGTGTGTCTTGGCCCCTAAGGTCTTTTCACATCCTGTATGCTTGGATTTGTCAATGTTTTGATTGATTTCCTTGATTAATTTGCAAAATTTGTCTCGTTGGCTTCGAAGTGAAATGTGACTGAATTCTAGGGTTTCTAGTAATTGGTCATTTCTTTCTACTTGTTGGTGTCATTGAGATGCTTGTTTTGTTGATTGATTGAGTGTTTTTTTTCTGTAGAAATCATCGAAAACATCGTTTTGCATCTGTTTTAGCTTGTATTTAGAAATTTACTTTTCATGAAAATGCATTGGATTAGTTGCATTGAGAAGTTATTTTTTGATATTCATAATTGAGAATATATCACATTTTTTAGTGATTGAAAGCTAAAAACTTTATTAGATGCATCAAATCTTTCAAAACGAAAAGAAAAGCATAATTCATATAAATGCATCTTAGTAAAGTCAAAATCATTTTGCTTTCGAAAAAGTTGCATTTAGGATAGTGAAGAGTGGAAAACCATTTTTACTTTTGGCATTGCATTTGGAAGACGAAAGTGAAAGTTAGTGGAAGACATTTTACATGATGCATTTTGTTTGATGCATTATTGATTGAAATTTCTTCCCTTGATTAGTCTAGCTTTCATTAAAATGGAAAGTTTTCCTTTTCTCATATAGTTGCAACATATGTGTTCAGTTGACATCATTTTGACCCTCAAAACTGAAACATAATTGAATATTAACTTCAAATCTATCAATTAATCTAAGGATCATTTGAAGCATTAATGTTCATACTTGGTGGTCCAGGGTAGAGACGTGTTCTAGCATCTGTAAAACTTAACATTTGTCATTCACTCTTGCATTAGACAACAATAGCATGGACTTGTGCTCCCTAGACTATTGTGTATATAAAGGGAGACCCTCATAGCTTGAAAACCCTTATCCGTAGGAAGCTGAGTCTACTGCTCTGTAAACATGATACAATGAACACAACATTCAGGGAGATTTCCTACATGTACGTTAAGTCCTTGGTAAATTTATTTGCTGAGGTGTATACTGCAGTTCACCATTACTTGGTAATCCTTTTTCCTAGAGTTACCTAAGTGGCGATTTCAATATTTTATAACTACTTAAATTTGAAGATATCATCGAGCACTTGTCTTTTTGAGCTCGCTAAACCAACGAAAGGTACTAGAGTCACCTTTTCGTCCTTTTCTCGACTCTTAAGACGTGAAAGTACAAATTTTTTGTTTCAAATTCTAAAATTAATTGACTGCGAAACAACAGCCTTCTTGTAGAAATAATCCTTAGTATATCTTAGGTTGAGACCAATGGCAACATTTCCTGAGTCTATTAGTCAAGGAAAACCCTCTGATGGGAATCCTAGTCCTTTTCCTTCTTTTAGAAATACTAGTGCTCCCTATATGGAAACGTTGTCCCTTCATGGATTGACCATTGGTCTACCAGTTTGGTTATTTTCAACCTCGGTGGTCCCGAGTGTCCAAACTAATTTTTAACCGAGTTCTCCTCGACCTGAACAACATCAACCTCATGTTAATCCTAAAGTTGAACCCTCACCTTCTTCACCTGTTTCTTCACCCCGTGCTTCCTCTTATCCTGGTGAAAGTCTGGATTCTAGTAACCAGGATGCTACGAAAAAGAAGAAGAGGATGAAGAAGAAGAAGCAAAATAAGAAAGGAGGCAACAAAGCAACCATTTCTACGGATGCAACTGATGTAGAAAAATATTCCAATCAGCCCTAAAAAGTAAGATTCCTTTGCATGTTATGTGAGGGTGAACACCTTATTCGAAATTGCCCTAGTATTCCCAAGGTCTTAGAAGTTTGGTCCACAGGTTCACATTGACCTTTGTCATCAGCCATTGGTGATCATGCTGGCGATAAACTTTCAACTAGTAAATCCCAGGGGAAAAATGGAAAAGTCAAATTTCCCTGTAAGTTGTGTGAAGGTAATCATCCCATTCACCTTCATCCTCTTATGAATGAAGCTTCCAAAGATTTGGAAAACCTTACAGCTTCTCAACCTCGTCTTATGGCCGGGTATCGAAATATTTCCACTGATCCTTCACTAGTTGATCTAGTAATTGATCAAGAGTCATCTTTGGTCAACCCCACTCTCTCTGAAAGTGAGTCTCATGAGTCCCTTCTCGACCATTAATTGGTTGATTAAATGGTAGACTTGAGTCCACCTTCAGTTAACAGTACCTTTCCGGTAGAGAGTGAACCTCATACTACTCAGGCTCTTTTGGTTTCTTTAGTTTTGAATGAACTGGAGGGAAATCCTCCTATTCTTGAGGTGCATGAGAGCTTCCTTCTTGTTCCCATAGAGCAAGAGGGAAGCTGTCACATTTCTACGACACCCTCTCCGAGTAGTTTAGTCACTTCTTTTGATTGGAGTCGACTAGCATGACATCGTCTTCCATCTTATGTGCCTTTCCAAATTATAGTACAGGATTACCATATGGCTGTACCTAGCATAGTCATAGACGAGGGTGCATCTGTTAGCATCCTATCCTCAACTGCTTGGAAATCTATAAGTTCTCCTTAGCTTGTCCCTATCACCCATAATATGTTAGCTTTTAACAAAGGAACCAATCAACTGTTGGGGATCCTTCCTAAGTTTCCTATTACTTTGGGAGGAAAGACTATCTATATACATGTGATGGTTGTCCAAGGCTCATTGTATTTTAATCTACTCCTTGGCCGTGACTATGTTTACATCATGGGAGCTCTTATTTCTTCCCTCTTTGGGGTGATGTGTTTCCCACATGAAGGAAGCATTGTGATAATTGATCAGCTTACATTCATTGGTCCTGAATCAACTCCCACTCAACCATTATCCCTAAATGGTTCTCATATGCAAGCGGTCTCACCCCTGCCACAGGTTAATTATGTGGCGACTTGTTCCATGCCCACATCTACTCATGATCTCGTAAGTGATGTAGTACGCCATGTAATGGAGGCATTGGAGCCCGATTTTTCATTTGTATCCCTGGACATGTATCCCTTCCAGAGCGTTGTTCTCCCATCTAATGAGAAACTCTTGGAAGCCATGGCCTCTTTTAATCTGTGATCCAAGACTATGGAGCGGAGTTCCTTGTCTTGTGTCAATCTCCTTAAAAAATGAAACAAGGGCTAGAGCAGAGTTCCTTGTCTTATGTCAAGATCCTTAAAAAATGAAACAAGGGTCATGAGCAGAGTTCTTTTACTTGTGTCAAGCTCATTAAAAACTAAAACAAATCACCTTCAAATTTGAGCCTTTTATTAGATCTCGTAAATTCCCAATTGTGTCTTCCACTTGATCTCATAAGTGAATCTTCCTTCCATCCACTTAGGTGAATGAAATGAAGCTTGGGGGGAATGTACCTAGAATTCAGTTATTATGTTGGGGGCATGAAAACTTATTCCAAGCACAGTTTATCCTTATTTCAAGCTTCTGTAAAAATGAAACCATCTTCAAGTATACCTAAGCATATTTTGTTTCCATTTCAAGCTTGTTTAAAAGTCAAACCATTTCCATTTTACATCTTGTGTTTGTTGTTTTTATTACCTGATTTTTGCAGATCAACCTTGGTTTTGTCATTCCATCGTCGCCATCTCTTTGGCCAATAATATGCTCTCACTTAGTTGTTTTACCCTTTCCTGGGGAACATCTACGGTGACTGGTCTTATTAGCTAGTGTCTTGACCTTTACATGTTTTGATCAGTTCCCTCATGAATGGAACCAGTTGCTATCCTTTTATACCACTCGTTCTTCCAGGTGGAGTCCCCTTTCAGCTCTTTTCAGGCTCCAAAAATATGAAAACATTGTCAAGTACTTGTCATTTTGAACTTGTTAAAGTAAATGAATTGATGTCTACTCAGTACAATTTTAACCCTTTTCCGGACTGAGATATAGTATTGTATGAAAAAGGAAAACCTTAGTCGAACATGGCTAGGAGGTTACCTCAGATATTTTTTTCTACCTTTTTGGGTTCGGGGGACAAATTACGAAAAAGGAAATGATGGAGTTTTCTTTTTCATCCCTTTCTCAAACTCTATAAATGTGAAAAAGATACTGATTTATTCTTTCGTCGAACTTGTTAACACTTTACGATGAAAGACTCGTCACCATGATGAGACCGAGCTTCTCCTTCCTAGGGCTCATAAAACTTACTAGGATGGATTCATTTGAAGGATGAACTTACATGACAAGCATATGTTATCCACTTCAAGCTTGCGATAAAAATAATTGGGGTACTCACTAGAAATGGCTGGGGAAAAATGAAGATGAAACATCCTTTATATAGGCAACATGTCACTCTTGAACATGAAACTCTTCTACTCTCATGTCGGGTTTGGGATATCCTCACTCAGTCACTTTTCCTTCCAGGTTTGGGTTATCCATTTTACCTCTCATCTGACTATTCCACTTGCTCATTATGACCCTTAGTCCTATGTTGAGTCTAATGCTGCCACACTCCAAAGTCGTGTTGCCAATATGTTCAAGAGAACTCCAATCTACAGTTATTTACCTATACATCATTTGAGTCATTGTTACAGCCTTGAAAATTATTCCACTTTATTCCTTTTTTCATGTTGATGGTGGGGGATTCATCATTTCCATCCTTTGATGGGTCACTTCATATCGACTTCATCTTATTATCCAAGAAGATGACTTAGAAACTCCCTTTCAGTACCTTAGCATTAGCATGCCCTAATGGTTAGTTCTTCACATCTCATAACAGGTATTCATCATTGGGTTTTGATCAGGTGATTCCATGACTATTCAACTTCAACTTCAGTATCACGTTCACATATTGTACTATTGTATATTGAGAGCCATTGTCATTATTGGTGGTTTCTCTCATACCTATTAACGGTCGACATCATTGGCCGGTAATCAGGTAGTTTTCTAGCATGTTCAACTTCAACACATTTATTCGCATGTTAGGATTCAGACATTGATTGGGTCAAGATAATTCTTAAGACCTTGAGTCTTGTCTGTTATGACTCATCATGCATGTATTTATATGTTATTCATTATTGTACACATGTTTCTACTACACGAATGATTGTGACCATACCATGCATATTTTCATATAGTCTTCATCATCCGGATGGTTGCATCCATGCCATGGATTCATGTCTTGGTCTCATATGTATATATATATATATATATATACATATATATGTATGTATATATGTATGTATGTATGTATATGTTTCCTTCATTTGTAGGTCCCCTGAGAGTGCGTGTCCTTGTCCTTACAAGAGCTTGTAAAGCATCTCAGCCATCACTCCTCATTCTGCCTTCGTGCTTTAGGGGGAATATGTTACACAGTATTTTGTCACGCCTCCTGCACTTCCCTGTGACATACCCCTAAGTACCTGAGACATGACCATTATACAGTATACTGATCCATGTATCTGAGATTCCTCCGAAGCATTTGTTTGGAAAATGTCTTGAGCTTTCCCTGAAGAAATAGCTCTGGAAAAACTAAAATGAGGATTTATATGTTATTCATTATTGTACACATGTTTCTACTACACGAATGATTGTGACCATACCATGGGACTTTATATTTATGATGATCCTCATTATCTATATGGTTGTGCCCATACCATGCATATTTTCATATAGTCTTCATCATCCGGATGGTTGCATCCATGCCATGGATTCATGTC